>BQNB010008139.1:0-88687 GCA_026074375.1 Tanacetum coccineum
ATCTCAGTGTGCTTGGTCTTTTAATGGTAAACTGGATTCTTGACAATGCTTATGGTACTTTCATTATCAATGAAGATCTGTGTGTTCATAAAGTTAAACCCATAATCCAACATTTAATTTTGAATCCACAATACTTGCCCATAGCAGTATGCAGCAACAACATACTCTGCCTTAGTGGTAGAGGTAGCTACAATAGTCTGTTTCTTGCATTGCCAAGAGATTAATCTCTTGCCAAGAAATTGACAACCTCCTGTTGTGGATTTCCTATCAAGATTGGCACCTGCATAATTACCGTCTGAGTAGGCCACCAGGTCAAATGATGATTCTTTAGGATACTAAAGGCCCAGTTTTGGTCGACCTTTGAGATACCTAAAATTCCTTTTCACAACATTTAGGTATGAAGTCTTTGGAGTAACTTGGAACCTGGAGCATGCACATACTGCAAACATGATATCTGGTCTAGATGCTGTCAAATACATTAAGGACCCAATCATGGACCTATAAAGATGCACATCAACATCTGCAGCTTCTTCATCCTTGACTAGTGGTTTTTGAGTTTCAATAGGAGTACTAGCAGTCTTCACATTCTCAAAATCAAACTTTTTCAGGATCTCAGCCACATACTTATCTTGACTAAGGAAGATTCCATCCTCTTTCTGCTTGACCTGTAATCCAAAAAAGAAAGTAAGCTCTCCCATAGAGCTCATTTGGAATCTGCTCTTCATTAGTGCCTCAAACTCATCTTTTGTAATATACTATATGTTTATAAAAAGAATATAATTATGTGTGTGTGTTAGAACAATGCAAGCACAAGCAAAGTTTAAAAAATATATTTTCTTTTACTTAATTACCAATGTATTAATACAATCTTTTATTTCGTTTAACCAACCTGAGGTCAAACAACGCAAGATGATGAAAATATTTAGACATTTTGTTGGAAGAGAGATAATGTGTTAGAAATATTTTAATGATAGGTTTTAACATATGATCCTAGGACATTATTTTTCCACACACTTGACAAACTATTAAACTCTCATTCCTAAGTGGGTTACTACACTCAAAATGATCTACAAGATGTTTATGTAACACTTGTAAATATAGTGATCTATGCCTATATGCAATGCACAAACAATTTTACAACTTAACGCAAGAAATCTAGCGTAATTCCTATTAGGCATAATCCAAAAACTAGTAACATACAAATAGCATACATGACACATGTGTTTAGATATATAATTAGCTCAATTACAAATAGTAATGATTACTAGTTAATATCTATTAACCAAGTTGATACAAAAGTAAATACACATAATCATCTAGCATACACATAAGGATGTTCGTCGTTGTTTTGTGTATTAGATATAACGATGTATACTTAGCTTGATTTGATTTGAAAATAAAGTAGTTTTCTCCCCATTTCAAAAGTTTATCAAGATGAATGTTTTGAAAAGATAAATACACCATTTTTCAAAGATACATTGACTAGAAATGCTTGACTTGAAGGAAAAGATAAGCTACAAGTTTTACGTCAAAACGAAACATACAATTTTGACCACTATGTAGTCTTTTGCATTTCTGACTAACTTTAGTTTGTTAAAATGACTTGGAAGTATTTTTAAATGAAACTAGACTCAATTATCTAAAAAATGGCGGGTGGCACGACTTCTACGGACTTACGGTTGATTTTATATGATTTTTCGAAGTTTGCCAAAATCTGCTGAAACAGACAGGCGGCCCCCATAAAGGTGACGGCCCCAGATATATTAGGGGGCCGGCCCCCTTAAAGAATGACGGCCCCCCAGATATATTGGGGCCGCGGCCCGAACATTTATAGGGACCGCCACAGATGACCCCCAAAACACTTTTATGTTCAAAATCATTTGGTAACTTAACTGTAGAACATAGGACTTTAAAAAGCTGCTCTAGCACATAAATTTCGTGTTTTAGACATCATTTCTACTCTTACGACTTAGACAAACATAAGTTGACACTTCCAAGTTCTTTTGAGAAAATTTTCCTTCAAGCTAGTATACGAAGTATATTTAATAACAAAACTAGTACGAATCAAACAACAAAACACTTTTCATATTTAATCCCCCTTCATGGGTAATTTGATACATGGATCGTACTCTATTTTAAAAACCATTTGTTTTGAAAACTAGAGCGTCGTGGCTCTGATACCAATAGTGGAAACCGTAAAGGGGGGGGGGGGGGTGAATACGTTTCCATTTAAAAACTTTATGATCAAAGATTACATCACTCTTCTACCGGCGGTCCCATATATATATATGGGGGCCGCCTGATTTATGGGACCGCCTCCAGAAGAGGTTATCGGACTAGATCTTTTATATCAAATCACCAATCAAGTTTGACGTAATATGAGAAGTGTCGATAATGGATTTACAATAACTAGCACTTATTCTACCAATATATCCACACTCACAATGTTTAATACAAAGAGCTATACAACCATGTCTAACACAACAAACCACACCGTATTCACACAATGCAAGTATAAAGTAAAGCAATAAATATAAAGACATAAGTAAAGAGAAAGGTAAAAGAAAATGCAAACCGGACATGATGATTTATAGTGGTTTGGTCACGAAGCTCCTCTTTCCCCTACTTCACTCCTCGAGTATCCAACTCGAGAGTTACTTCACTAATCAACAAGCTCCCTTTCGGCGGAGAAAACCTTATACCAATGCTTATATTATTTTCCGACACTAAGCTAGATGTCGAGTTCTTCTTCGGGTACAACCAAACCCGTTATGTTTTATGGACCAACATAACAAACCGTGTATTTTATGGCCTAAACACATAAACCGCGTCGCTTACATTATTTTCCTACACTAAGCTAGATGTCGAGTTATCCTAAGCTTGAAGCTAGACCAACTACCACTTTCACCAATGTACTTTAAGGCCTAAAATACTAACCAACCCACAATCAACCCATCCAAATATATACATCATTTGAATCTACACACTACTAAAGATTGGAAGACATGGACTCGATCTATATGTAACAAATGTTACAAATGGACTAACTAGACTACATAACTTCAGATCTTGAAGATGACCGAAGTGTGTTATTTCTTGCACTTGAGGAAAGCGAAGGTCAAAGGATAGAAGAAGTTTGCGATCACATTTAAACAATATCTTAACCAAGATTGGATGATCTAAATATTTAAGAAGAGGTTTAGTGGAGATCGAGAGAGAGAAAGAACTGAAAGAAATTGAGTTGCTAAAAAGGTTATGAAAAATTAGTTAGAGTGACCCAACTATTTATAAGAGCTAAAAAAACAGCCTGTAAAGGATACTAGACGGGTCCCAGAAAATAATTGTTAAAATCAAGAAAATTCTCGGTCACACCTTTCAATATTTCTAACATCAACCCGTAGTTAGATATATTAAACCATATTAACTAATATGAGCCCAAGGCCCATAGGCATAAAGAACCCACCATAGGCTACATGGCGCCGTACCAACTAATGCATAAATAACCCTCGAGTCATAGCTTGAGAGAGTGTGTTGGTTTGGTTTTTGTATTCTACACTTGCTATGAATACTATAGAGTTCTTACTTATCTCTCTAACGAATACATCCATCCTTCACCACTTTATACTCATCTCTAAAGTCTTACCTTCCCATTTACATATCAAATATTACTTGTATTCTTCAAGTTCAGGTATACAACAGCAATGCGAGTCTGTGTGTTTAGTTTTGTTTATATTGTTTTTGTTTCGAGTGTTCTGCAAAAATCACTTCGTCCTTTCAATTTTTTCTTCTTGATTTCAACAGCTATTGTTACACTAAAGGATTATACTTACCTTTCGGTAAATCTGCGATCACTATATCTTAATGATATAGGGGGGTACAAGCTTAGACATCAAGAAAATATCATTTTTTTACTTACATTTTGTGTCTTCAAGATATAATAAACTTACATAGAGCAAAATCTTGATTTTAAATTTCTTTTCGGCTTAAAACCTTAAAGTTTTCATTTTTCCTTGTTCCATAGTTTTCTTAGTAACACTAGTTGTACAAGTATTTTTGCAAAACAATCATCAAAAAGGTGTCTTTTTGTGTTTTTAAATCTTTGGGTTTCGAAACAGTGGAAGTCGAACAACTGAAGTTGAACAACTGAGTTGAACAACTCAAGTCGAACAACTCAACTTTAGTTGAAGTCGAACAACTCACCTGCAGTGTAAACCGAACAACTCTTCTATAGTAGGAGTCGAATAACTCATACTGCATGCAAACGAACAATCTCTTCATGTAAGAAGTCCGAACAACTCCCTCTGCAGTGTAAACCGAAACAACTCTTTCCAATATAGGAGTCTGAAAAAAACTCAGCTGCATGCAACCGAACAACTCTTCTATAGTAGGAGTCGAACAACTCACCTGTAGTGTAAACCGAACAACTCTTCTATAGTAGGAGTCAAACAACTCACCTGCAGTGCAAGTAGAACAACTCAATTATAGTTGAAGTAGAACAACTCTATTATAGTTGAAGTAGAACAACTCCATTATAGTTGAAGTAGAACAACTCCACTATAGATGAAGTAGAACAACTCCATTATAGCTGAAGTAGAACAACGTCCACTATTGAACCGAACCAACTCAAGTTTTTTACAAATTAAACGTTTATTCGTTGACTTGTAAAATCCTGAAACATAACTTGTTTTTCCCGGTTTTATCAAGATGTAAAGTCCTGTAGTTTTCCATGAATTAATACACGTAAAAGACAACTTAAATAAACACAATTTCTTTCTTACCAACCGTTCGATCAACCAAGTAATTTCTTTTCAACATACAAAATTTTCAATCACGACTCTAGCCGAACAAAGCAATTCTATTCGGTGCTGACAATCGTCCAACCAATGCTGGGAAAAGGATATTGTATGATTCTTAGAAAAGCAAAATGAACTAGACAATGCTAAATAGACAAATGAACGAAAGATCCTTAAAATCCGTTAAAGAGGTCACTCATATTGGCCTCAATTGTGGAAAATGAGTTACAAGGCAAAGAAATATTCTGATTAAATCGCTACAGAAGCACTTCAAGCTGATTGTGATATCAAGGCAACTAAAATCATTCTCCAAGGACTACCACCTGAAGTCTATGCATTGGTTAGCAATCATAAAGTCGCCAAGGAACTTTGGGAAAGAATTCAACTTCACATGCAAGGAACTTCATTGACGAAACAGAAAGTAAAAAGAGTGTAAGCTTATGTGGAATTCGATTAATTGTGCTTTATTAAGAATTGGGTAATCACTTCGTGAATTCTACTTGAGATTTTCACTGCTGCTACTTAATGACATGAACATCCATAATATGAAACTGGAATAATTTCAAGTGAACACCAAGTTTTTGAATACCCTTCCTCTTGAGTGGAGCAAATTTATGACCGATGTCAAACTGGTCCGGGACTTGCACACAACTAATATTGATAAGCTTCATGCTTACTTGGGACAACATGAATTTCATGCAAATGAAGTTCGTTTAATGCATGAACGCAACTCAGATCCACTTGCTTTGGTTGCAACCCATCAGATGACCAAGTCTCCTTATCAAATTCATCAGAACTCATACCAAAAATCTCAATTTCAACCACAAGTTTCACTATATCAGTCGATCACCTTATCAGTCTCAACACTACTCAACCAATCAACCATCAACTCCTCTTTCAATCACTTATCCATCTAATGATTATCAATCATCAGTTTACCACAACATTTATTCACCACCATCATCCATCCCTTAAATTGAATATGCTCCCACAGTTAACCAATAACAACAGCAACCTAAATTTTCCTAACTAGACTTAGGTGTAACTGTTCCAGTGTTCAAGTAAGGTGATGATCCCATTGATGCCATCAACCATATGATGTCATTCCTATCAGCTGTCATCACATCTCGTTATCCTATTACCAACAACCAGCTAAGGAATTCGTCAAACCATAGGCAATAAGCTACCATTAATGATGGAAGAGTAACTTTAAAACCAGTACAGGGGAGGCAAATTTCTTTTGCAACGGGGACAAGTAGGACCTACACTCCAGGAGCAAGTGGAAGCAATTCTGGGAAACAAAGGGCTGTTATTTGTTACAACTGCAAAGGGGAAACACATGTCCAAATAGTGTACTAAACCTAAAAGGAAACGGGATGATTCGTGGTTTAAGGATAAAGTGTTGTTGTTACAAGCTCAAGCAAATGGTCAAATTCTACATGAGGGGGAACTAGCATTTTTGGCAGATCCAGGAACAGGAGAAGGTCAAGCCACATAGACTGTCATTACTCACAATGCTACTTATCACGCCAATGATTTAAATGCATATGACTCTGATTGTGATGAACTTAACAATGCCAAAGTTGCTCTCATGGCGAATTTATCTCATTATGGTTCAGATGCTCTCGCTGAGTTACATAATCCTGATAATGTGGATAACAATATGATTAATCAAGGTGTGCAGGTGATGCCGTCTTCTGAATAGTTTAATGTTGTGAACCAATCAGAGACTGAAATAACAAGTGATAGCAATATCATTTCTTATTCTCAGTATGTGACATAATTACAACAGGCAGTTGTTCAGAATTCTAACTCATCTACACAACAAGATGCACTGATATTATCTGTGATTGAACAACAGAAAACCCAAGTAGTTAATTGTACCAAGATAAATCTGGACAATAAAAGTGTCAATGATACTTTATTGATAAGGAAGGGTGTTTGTTTGCTTATTATGGTCGGAAATGTGGAAGAGCAAGAGAGGGGATTTGCTTGGTGGTAGTAACTATGTGAAATGATCAAGAATTAGGAGGTTTTGTTAAGTGTGAACATTCAATTCATAACTCCAAGTGTCCTACTATCACAACATGCATCAAAGAGATTAACCAACTCATGAACACTTGTCCATGAGTTGGGTTGGACATGTGATAGAGGATGGGGGGGGGGGACGGGGGTTATGGTTTATTTTTTATAAAATTTAGAATAAGTGGGTAGTTTTTGGGCCAACGGGTATAGACGTAAATTATTACAAGAGTTTAGGCGAAACCACGAAGTGAAAACGTATACATTAAAAAAATGAAATTATAACATATGGGACACTTATGTAAAATAATAAATTATGTAGGGCACGTAGACGAATATTTATTCTAAAACCGGGTTCACGTTTAATAAACGTTTTACTATGAACGCGAGACAACATATTCTGTTAAACGTAAAAATAAATTTTACTCAAAAGTATAATAAATAATGAAAGTATGGAATTAAATAATGACCTGAAATTTACAAAGTGCTACAGTTTCGTACCTTTTCAATACTCAATGTAACTGTATATTTAAGTTATTTTAATGTGATCATGATAGTGCATTTGACAACCAAGCCTTACATACCTTATTTGCCTCTAAAGGCATTCATTTTCGTTTTTCCTGTCAAAAAACCTCACAACAAAACGGTAAATCCGAAAGAATGATACATACTATAAGCAACCTGTTAATACAAATAATGCCTAAAAATGTTATTTATATTTTTCGACTCCTCTACGTTTTGAAAATGACAAAATGCAAAAACATTCACGATAAAAATAAACGTTTACATGTTATTAATCATAAACTTTCGTTTCGACATAAATCACTTCGTAAACTTCCGTTTCGACATAAATCACTTAAGGTATCGATAAAGAAATCATTAAACATGATTAGTGATCAAAAAAATATTTTTTTCTTCTTAACCTTTACATTTCTACAAAACTATATTTTTACAAAAACACACAAAATAGTTTTGTTAATAAAAATAATATTTTATTTAAAAACATAAATTTTGAATTCAGTTTTTCCCTCCAAAACAGAGAACAACATACCAGGATCAACCTTACCCACAAAAAGATAAAAATTAGAGCGTCAGTCTAGGGGTGGCCCCCTAAGTGGCTAGGCGGCCCCCAGATATATCTGGGACCGCCGGGACCACCACCAGATGCCGTTGGGATTTCCAGGCTATAAATACTACAATATTCTCAGCAAAAAAACACACCTCTTTACACGAATTTTTCAGCTATCTTTATCTCTCTAAAAACCTTCTTTCTCTCACTAAATCTCTTGATCACTAACATAGTTCAATCTTGTTTCATTTGATCAAATCTCATCTTTTACCTTCTTCCTCCTTTTATCGAGTGCAAGAGAAGAACACTCGTATTCGTCAAGAAACACAGTGTTATAGATTAGTGATTTCTCCTCTCTTCTTCTAAGATCCAAAGATAGTGTATAAATCCGATTATGTTGATTGTGTGTAGGTTAGTATATTTAGTCCTTAAAATACATTGGTGAAGTGGTCGATTGGTTCTAGCTAAGATTAGGACTCGACATTTAGCTTAGTGTCAGAAAATAACATAAGCGACATGTAAACGGTTTTCTCTGCCTAAAGGGAGCTTGTTGACATAGTGAAATCTCAAGTCGGATACTCGGGGAGTAGAGTAGGGCAAACAAGAGCTTCGTAGCCGAAACACTATAAATCTCGGTGTTGTGGTTTAATTGTTCTATTTCTTACCTTTCATCTTCTACTTATTCGTATATTTATTGTTTGTATTGTGAATGTGTTGTAAGTAATTAGATACATTAGTTGTTCATATTGTTGGTTGATCTTGCATATATTCAAATCTAGTGTTTTTATAAGAAAAGTTTTTAAAATGTCAATTAACCGAGAAACTATTCAACTCCCCCCCCCCTTCTAGTTTTCACGATTGGTATCAGAAGCCAAGGTCACTCAAGAATTTTAAAATATACTGTATTTTAAAGCTTGGATCGATCTATAGATTCAGATAAATATCTAGAAGGGCAATCTATGCAAAGACTACCACTTTTTAAAAGTGATAGTTTTATTTACTGGAAAAATAGATTCGAAAGACATGTAAAATCAAAAGATCTTGATCTTTGGCATATTATTACCAACGGTGATTTTCAACCTATTAAACAAAATCCGAAAACCAAATTAGATGAGGTTGTACCTTTTGAAAAACAAAGTGATGATCTTAAAAAGATACTTGTGAAAAATAACGAAGCTAAAATGGTTATTTATAATGCCTTGCCTAGAAAAGATTATGAAAGAATTTTCATGTGTAATATGGCATAAGAAATTTAGAAAACTTTGTTAATCACCCATCAAGGTAATAACCAAGTCAAAGATAACAATATTGACCTTTTAGTACAACAATATGAACAATTCATCATTTCCAAAGACGATTCTATAGATAGTGATTTTGCTAGATTTAATACCATTATTACTAGTCTAAAAGCTCTTGATGAAGGTTGCTCTAGCAAGAACTATGTTAGGAAGTTTCTTAGGGCTCTACATCCTAAATGGAGAGCAAAGGTCACAACGATTGAAGAATCGAAAGATTTGTCATCGCTAGCTCTTGACGAGACGGCAAGAATGGCAAAAGTAATAAGAAGTGTTTTAGATGCGAAGATCCAAATCATCTCATTGGAGAATGTCTAAAACCACTGAAAGACAAGAACCAAAAAGCATTCGTCGGAGGTTATTAGAGTGAAAGCGGTAAGGAAGATGATGAAAAGGCTAAAGACAAAACATGTCTCGTGGCTCAAGCATCTAGTGATATATGCCTTGGAGTTGACTTGGAGCACGACGAGTGGATAAAAGATAGTGGATGCTCTAAACACATAACGGGCAACCGAAAGCTCATTTCAACCTACAAGGCATGCAATGAAGGTAACGTCATTTTTGGTAGCAATCTTCGCGGTAACGTTATTGGCAAAGGTATGATCTCTAATGACTCTCTCAATATTGATAATGTAGAACATGTAGATAACTTAAGATTTAACTTGCTAAGTGTAGGTCAAATATGTGATAATAAATGTAAAGTAACTTTCTCTGAACATGATAGTGAAATCACTAAGGACGGTAAGTTTATGGGTAGAGGTATTAGGAAGAAAGGCTTATATGTGATGAAATTAGGAAATAAGCCAAAAGACAAAATTTGTCTTGCAACGATTGATGAAAACTCTACTTTGTGGCATAGGAGATTAGGTCACGCTAATATGCGTCTCATTTAATCGTTAGCCTCTAAGGAACTAGTTAGGAACTTACCTAAGCTTAAGTTTGATCAACACTTTTGTGATGCTTGTAAAATTAGAAAACAAGCTCACACCAGTCACAAAGCTAAGAATATAGTCTCAACGACTAAATGCTTAGAACTTCTCCATATGGATCTCTTTGGTCCATCCTCCGTATGGAGTTACGAAGGAAACCTCTACACCTTCGTAATAGTAGACGACTATTCTAGGTACACTTGGACAAGATTTCTTAAAACCAAAACCGAATCCTTTGAACAATTCAAAATATTTAGTAGGAAAATTCAAAACCAATTAAGGATGTTCAATAGTGTCAATTAGGACTGATCACGGTAGGGATTTTGATAATGAAGTGCAATTTGGATAGTTATGTAATGCCAATGGTATTACACATAACTTCTCAGCTCTACGCACTCCACAATCAAATGTTGTGGTAGAAACAAAAAATAGGACACTACAAAAAATGAATAGAACCATGTTGAATGAAAAATCGTTACCACAAAATTTTTGGTGTAACGCCGTAGACACTTCAACTGAATCCTAATTAGAGCCATATTAGAAAAAATACCTTATGAACTCTTGAGAGGTAGAAAACCTACTCTTGATTATTTTAAAGTTTTTGGAAGCAAGTGCTTCATTTTAAACACCAAAGACTACCTTACTAAGTTTGACCCAAAGTCATACGAAGGTGTCTTTTTTAGTTATTCCCAAAATAGCAAAGCCTACATCATTCTTAACAACACACCATGAAAATTGAAAAATCACTCAACATGACATTCGATGAAAC
Source organism: Tanacetum coccineum (assembly GCA_026074375.1). Lineage (NCBI taxonomy): Eukaryota > Viridiplantae > Streptophyta > Magnoliopsida > Asterales > Asteraceae > Tanacetum > Tanacetum coccineum. The sequence goes on from BQNB010008139.1 coordinate 10,878, forward strand.
TCCTCCACCCTCTAAGACATCACCCTTGGTGGATGATGACTTAGATGAAGAAGAAGCAATTAAGGATACTGAAAAGAAAAAGCTAGAAAATGACATTGAGGATGAAACTTTAGAAATTGACGAATTAGTCAATATTAAGGAATCTAGGAACCATCCATTAAAAAATTTCATAGGAAACCTTAACCAAAGAACCCTTAGGTCTCAAGCCCAAAACCAAAGTAACTTCTTTTGTTTTATATCTACTATAGAACCTAAGAATATGAATGAAGCCTTAAAGGATGAAAGTTCGATAATTGCTATACAAGAAGAATTAAATCAATTCATTGCAAATGATGTTTGGGAGTTAGTACCACAACCTAAGAATATGAAAATCAAAGGAACCAAGTCGGTGTATAGGATTAAGTTAGACGAGAACCAGTGTTGTTTCTTAAAATAAGGCTAGGTTAGTAGCACAAGGTTATAATCAACAAGAAAGCATGGATTATGATGAAAATTATGCCCTAGTTTCTAGGTTATAATCTATTAGGATCTTGCTAGCTTATGCTGTGTCCATTATATTTAAAGTTATTCCAAATGGACGTAAAAATGTGCATTCCTGAACGGTTTCATCAATGAGGAGGTATACGTGGCACAACCTCTTTGATTCATTGATTCGAAAAACCGGATCGTCATGTTTGTATAAACTCAAGAAAGCTTATATGTGTCCTTAAACGAAGCACACCAAAGCTTAGTATGATAGATTAAAAGTTTTTCTTATTAAACAGAATACAAAATGGGAATGGGTAGATAACACACTTTTTACTGAAGATGAAATTTCAAAGCTCATCATCGTTTAAATAAATGCGACGATAATAATTCGTTCGCTTGTCAAGGACATCGAAATTCGTCATACTTTCTGAGACGATTACCCCCCCATAAGGACATATCTCTATCAAAAACAGTCTCGTCCCGTCGACAATATCGCCGACATTCTCACTAAACCCCTTAAACGTGAATCGTTTAACTATCTTCGTCTTGGTTTAGGAATGATGGAATACATTCCATAAATCGTTCTTCTTTTCTTCTAATCCGTGTTCTATTCTGTGTCATGACAATTTAATTACTTCATCCGAAGTAGTTTAAGCATTTTTAATTCGCGAAATGCAAATTAAAACGTCACTCCTCCCGTAAATTTTTTGTCAAAAATCGAGTCTAAAACCCTATGCTGAGGGTGGCCCCTGATTTAATCAGGCGACCCCCATATTGATATGGGACCGCCACCAGACAAGACTTATGTCTGTCATCCCATTTTTGTTAAACACGAAAACAAACACCCTCTTCTCTCTAGTGCAACGACGAAAACACTCACATAACACACAAATCTCTAAATCAACAACTAAAACTTAAATTGAAGATCAAATCAACACCAATAATCAATCCTAACATCATAAAGATCATCAATTGTAAGTCATTTCATCTATTTTCTTTCCAATTCGTGTCTAGGGCTCATGTTGAACAAAAAATCAAAATTAGGGATTTTACATTTTCTTTTAATTATATGCAATTAGGACTATAATAACACAATGTATAACTAATATGCTTCCTGTAGACATAGGATTTGCATATTTGAGTGTGTTTGTCAAAAATTTTGATTTGAACAAAAAACCCAATTTTCTTTCAAAATTACTCACGTTAGGAACACCATAAAAATGTTTTAATACATTGTTAATACACTCTAAAAACGTTTTTGCATTCATGCATAATGATCTCATGAACATCATTTGAAATATTTAATCAATGAATATTTTCGACATGTTTGGATGAGCAAAATTGAATTAAGAAGTGTTTGGGTTAACTCATAGGTCTTTATTTTAGAGTCGAGTTAATCGCGACTCCACATTTGTTTCATATAGGTACACACTAGGCATTTTTCTAAAGGAATTTGAAAATTGAGAATAATACATACTAAAATTTTCATATTATTATGATTAGGTGTTAAGAATGTCTCAAGAAGAACTCGAATGCACAAAAACTCACATTAATTCTTCTCAAAAATTGCCATATCTAAAATTACCTTGTCGACCTATCCATGAAGGAAGAGTTGTTGACACAACGTTTGATTCCAAAGGAATCTTAGAAAAGAACCTACTCAAAGTTGGATTTCAAACTCTTCTTCACTTAAAAGGAAACCTAATCCTATAATAGAATTTTATCAAACATTTGAACTCACTCTAGTAGGTGATCTTTGGATCATATTATTCAAAATAAATGGTAAACATGTAGGTGCATCGTTTCAGGATTTTGGAACACTACTTGATATTCCTTTTGAAGGATACTATTTCTACAACAATGAATGGTTTCTAAAATCCATTAACAATCACAACACTACTCCAACAAATGATCCCCTCTATACAAAACTAACTCACCCCAATCATATATAACATAACAAAGAAACGTCTAAACGGGTTCAAGTTCGCACTTGAGGATCCATGCAATCTCTTCGTTGAAGAGGTATGTCCTTATCTCAAAGCGACACATCTTATCATTCGTGAGAACATCATATGTGCCGTTAATATTGACAAAGATCTCTTGTCGGCTTGTGAAGCATATATGCTCTTTTGCATTACATTCTCCACAACATTCAATCTCACTCACTTAATCATAAATCGAATAAATGATTTCAAGCAACTCCCCAATGGCATCTTGCCATACGGTCTTTTACCCTCAAAATTTCTCGACAAACTAATTGCCTACTCCCTAAATGAGCATAAATACATCTCTTACCCAACAACAATGAATCTTTTATTCAACCTCTCAAATGAGGAATTTTCCGGAAGATATTCGGTGTGCCCATCATGATCATCATAAGTAAATTAGATGTTGCACAAGAACCAAATGTAAAACGATTACACATTAGGACAACTTTGTCTGTAAAATTAAACTAGATATTATTATGACATATTCTAGTACGTTTATAACTTCTCTTAACTATATCTTATGATTCTTCTTGCTAAATATGTATCACACTAAATGCATGATGGAATTAGGCTAGATTATGCATTTTGTTTGGCACTTGACCAAACTAGTTGATTCTTGGAAAATATGAGTTGTTGAAGAATTAAACCATTCTATAACTTTTTAGCACAAAACTAAAAAACTGGAATTTAGGAAAATTTCGTACCACCCAGAAAACGGTGTAACACCCTATAAATGGGGTGTACCGGAATAATGTCCGAAGAGCGTTGCTTCATGAATACATTTGCACAAGATATAGATAACGCGAACTAAATGGGTCGTTTTAAAAGTCAATCGTTGAATTTAATTAAATATTGGAACTTGTTATGAACATTGTCTCAAAGATTCATCATATGTAAGTCGCCGCTCTTGCTATATTCACGACCGAAGCCGAATACGTAAGCATCAGAAAGGCATGTCAACAAGCACTATGGAATAAACAAGCTCTTATCGACTACGACATTCGACTCGATGACGTCCCGATCATGTGCGACAATAAAGTCGCGATTGACCTTAGAAAAAATCCGGTGCAACCCTCGCGGAATAAACACATCAAAATTTGTCACCACTTTCTTTAGGATAATGTTCAGAAAGGACATATCTCTATCGAAAAAGTCTCGTCCGTCGACAATATCGCTGACATTCTCACCAAACCCTTTAAACGTGAATCGTTTAACTATCTCCGTCTTGGTTTAGGAATGATGGAACACATTCCACAAATCGTTCTTCTTTTCTTCTAGTCTCGGTTTTAGTCCATGTTTTATTTCGTGTCGTGCCAACTTAAATTACTTCATCCGAAGTATTTTAATCATTTTTTATTCGCGAAATGCAAATTAAAACGTCACTCCTTTCGTAAAATTTTTGAAAATTCAAGTCTAAAACCCTCTGCTGAGGGCGGTCCCCATATCGATATGGGACCGCCACCAGTCGAACCATATGTCTGTTCTCCTCATTTTTGTTAAACTCAATAACAAACACCCCATCCTCTGCAGCCATTGACGAACACCAACCCAAAACCTTCCTAACCTTAAAATCAACCATTAAAACTCAAATCGAAGATCAAATCAACACCAGTAATCAATCCGAGCATCATAAAGATCATTAATTATAAGTCATTTTATCTATTTTCTTTCGAATTCATGTTGAACAAAAAATCAAAATTGAGAATTTTTCATTTTCTTTTAATTGTATGCAATTAGGACTATAATAACACAATGTATAACTAATATGCTTCCCGTAGACATAGGATATGCATAATTGAGTGTGTTTGTTAAAATGTTTGATATGAACAAAAACCCCAATTTTTTTTAGAAATTACTCACGTTAGGAACACCATAAAAATGTTTCAATGCATTGTTAATACACTCTAAAACGTTTTTGCATTCATGCATAATGATCTCATGAACATCATTCAAAATATTTAATCAATGAATATTTTTGACATGTATGGAGGAGCAAAATTGAATTAAGGAGTGTTTGGGTTAACTCATAGGTTTTTATTTTAGAGTCGAGTTAACCACAACTCCACATTTATTGTATATAGGCACACACTAAGCACAAATTCTTATTAATTATACAAGTTCACAATTATAAAATCTTGTATTATTTTTTAGGTGACAATGCCTCGAGTAACTGGTCCGATCACCAAAACACTCGTAACTATATTTTAATCATCTCAAATGAATTCAATCAACCAAAACAAAATACTCTTAAACTTCTTAAAAACCGATACATTCATGAGGGACGGGTTAAAAATCAGGATTTTGATGACATGAATAATCTTAATGCTAAGTTTGGGTCAATCGGTTTCGAGTGCCTTTTAAAAATTAACGAGCAAATTATTTTGTTCTTGAGTTCTATAGTCAACTTCATTTCGACTATAATCCTGAGGGTCACTTTGTTGTTCATTTTGTCTTTCAAAATGAATCGTTTTCTTTCACTCTCGAGGAGTTTGGACAAATTCTAGTTATTCCTTTCAAAGGTCATTGCTCTTATCCGACAAGTGGTTACTTGACTACTTGGAGAGTTGTACTCCCTCAAATGGTATTTATAAAACCACTCCTCCCTCTCCAAATGACATCAAATCCCTAGTTCAATTTATTCGAACAAAACCTATAACTCGTATCCGTCATAAGAAAATCATTGATGTTGAAGAAAACAAAATTTTAAATCGTGAAATTAAATCACATATGAAGTCTTGGGTTGAAATCATTCGTGAAAACATGTTTTGTCTAGATGGTAACTGGGATCATGTCCTGGCAGATCTATGTCACATGCTTAATTGCATCGCGACATCTACAATATACAATCTAACATTTTTCATTCTCAAATGAATGGAAGCCACTAGGCGACAACATAAGGTTAATTTACCTTTTGAAATGTTATTGACTAGATTGTTCAAACACATTGTGTCAAACTCTCCTGAGTTATTGGATGATCATTACATCTTGTGTGATCGTGTTATGTATCCCCTCGCTCCTCATTATGAGCGAAAGACGCGAGCGGATCATGGTACGAAAAGATGTCGTCAGTCAAATTTCGCTTCTTCTACCTCTGACTTTGATCATTCATCATCATCTCATCATATAGATGACAATGTTGATGAAAATGAAGAAGAGACTTCTCGTTCTAATACTCCTTCACCCTCTCGTCTTGTCCACTCGTTGTCAAATCTCGTTCCTCTAGTCCTCAAAAACTAACCTCCTAAAAATCAAAACTTACACACTTACCAAACTGAAATCCTAAATCACCAAAGTCAACACCTAGATGAGCATCGAAAAAGGTTAAGGTCAATCAGAAAAGCACTCAAGAACGCAATGAAGAGTAGAAAGAAGTGAAGAAATTTGAAGATATGTTACATACTTATTATTATTACTATTTCTTATCTCACTAATTACTCTATGCTTTGCTACTTAGTTTCATGAAATTATTATTAGGATTTGGGTACGTAGGAAGGAAATTAAACTTTCCTTGGATGATCTTTCCATTTTTATCATCCTAAATTCTATTTGCATGTTAGTCTAAATATTATGTTTATGCCTGAAATGCATGACTATATAACTTATTCTTATGCTTATGCATGTCTCTCCTAAATTTTAATTTGCATGAGTTTATTTTTGTTGCAAAGATAAAATTAGTTGATTCTTGAGAAATAGGATTTGCCACATTTTATTGTCACTAGCCCTTCTTTTCTGCACTAAAGTAACAAACTGAGAAATCTGAAAAAAATTCGTCAACTCCAGAAAACGGCTCCCAAATACATGTGACAGCCCCCTAATATATCTGGGACCGACCAATATTTATGGGACCGCCTTCAGGAGGGAAACGAATTTTTCAATTCTCTCTCTTTTTCTGCAACTTTGACCCCTCACTATACTAGCCTCAGTTGGCATTTCTCTGTTTAGACACACAACTTTTCACCCTTTCTTCATCATCTACCATGCTTTTCCATATTCTCCTCTTACTTTATATAAACCACTAATCACCTTCATCATTTACCATCTTCTTTCTAGTTGATCCAAAACTTCCAACCAAATGAGCTCTTTAAACCCACCTCCAAACTTCTCAAGAAAACCTAGGATTTCGGTGAGACAAGTTTGGAGAAGAACCACACCAAAATTACCAACACCATATCAAAATGTCTCACCTTCTTCTCCACCAAGAGCTACCTTTCAACCAACTCTACCACCTACTAACAATCCAAATAGAGAACAAATAGTGAATCAACTCCACCAAATTTCTCAACTTCTTGAAACAAATCTCCATCATGCAACCAATGCCTACTCTCAAGTACCACCTTCTCTACGCTCTACATCACCGCCTTTAATCCATCTCCTCTTGCCCAAGTCAACTTTCATTCGGGGTTTTGTCATTGTTTCATGTACACCCGAAATCAATTTCAATCAATAAGGAATAAGCTTAACTTTATTCAATTTCTTCTTACTTGCCTCATTCTTCGAATTCGCATGCCACCAAACCATGCCTCACCAACCTCCCCTTTCTCACCATATAATGATTAAACATTCTCATATGTTTAATTTATCTAAATAATTGACAACCCATCTTTTGCTTGTGGCATCTCCTAGGCATCAAAAATCAACTAGTCTAGTTATAGTTTAGAATGTTTCTTTATGTTATGCTTCTATGCTTAGTTTCTAGTCTTGTAATATTCATACTCTTCTAGTCAGAATTCAATCTATTATGATTGAGTGGTTCTTTATTATTATGGGTGATATGAATGGATTATGTTTTAGATGGCTATTTCTTCTTTATTTCTATTATTAGCCTTGTATATATTTGTCGAGATATTGCTACTTGTTAGAAATGTTTCTTGCACTTGTATTTCTAACTCGGTTTTGTAGCAAAATCCCATAAGCTCGATCCCTTTCTGCCCCAAACGAGGGGGAGTATACATCAAGGGGGAGTCTTGGCATCGTCGATTTCTTTCTCTTCTCTACTCGACGATCAACCTTTATTGATTCGACAAAAAGGAGGAGAAATGGATTAAAACTCATTAATAACTTGCAAATTTTTATTTTTATCTAAAATGAGTTTATATTTTGTCATCATCAAAAATGGGGAGATTGTTAAAACAAATAATGCCTAAAAACGTTATTTATATTTTTCGACTCCTCTACGTTTTGAGGATGACAAAATATAAAAACATCTACGATAAAAATAAAACATTTATGTGTTATTAATCGTAAACTTCTATTTCGACGTAAATCACTTAAAGTATGTATAAACAAATCATTAAACATGATTAGTGATCAAGAAATTATCTTTTCTTAACCATTACATTTCTACAAAAGTATTTTTACAAAAATAAAAATATACAAAATATTTTTATTTATAAAAGAAATATTTTATTTAATTATAAAAATTCAAATCTGGTTTTCCCCTAAACTGGAAGCTTCTACACCAGATTTAACCGTCCCCACTAAAAAACAAAAAAAGGGAGCGTCTACCTAGGGCGGCCCCCTAATAGGCAGGACGGCCCCCAGATATATCTGGGACCGCCAGGACCGCCCTCAAGAGACGTTGGATTTTCCTGGCTATAAATAGTGCATTATTCTTAGTAGAAAAACATACCTCTTAGCACAAATTTTTCAGATAATTTTCTCTCACTAAAACCTTCTTTCTCGCTCTAAATCTCTTGATCACTAACATAGTTTAATCTTGTTTCAAGTGATCAAATCTCATCTTCTACCTTCTTCCTTCTTCTATCAAGTGCAAAAGAAGAACACTCGTATTCGCCAAGAAACGAAGTGTTATAGATTAGTGATTTCTCCTCTATTCTTCTAAGATCCAAAACTCTATTTTCTTGATCTTGTGTTTGTGTGTAAAATCGGATAGTGTATAAATCCGATTGTGTTGATCGTGTGTTGGTTAGTTTTTTAGTCCTTAAAATACATTGGTGAAGTTATAGATTGGTTCTAGCTAAGATTAGGACTCAACATTTAGCTTAGTGTCGAAAAATAACGTAAGTGACGTGTAAACGGTTTTCTCCGCCTAAAGGGAGCTTGTTGACATAGTTAAATCTCGAGTCGGATACTCGGGGAGTGGAGTAGGGCGAAGAAGAGCTTCGTAGCCGAACCACTATAAATCTCGGTGTTGTGGTTTGATTGTTCTATCTCTTACCTTTCATCTTTTACTTACTCTTATATTTATTGTTTGTATTGTGATTGTGTTGCAAGTAGTTAGATACATTAGTTGTTCATATCGTTGGTTGATCTTGCATATATTCGAATCTATTCAATCCCTCCTTCTAGTTTCCACAACATCTGCAACCGAACACATAAAAAAACTTAATGTTTGGTTTTCTCTTGTTCATGAGCTCATAAGGAGTTTTATTGAAACGTTTGTAAATAATCAAACGATTGTGTGTAAAACAAGTTTTTACGATGGCTTGAGCCCATAGAAATATTGGTAACGTTGCAAATGTAAGCATAGTTCTTGCAGCTTCGACTAAGGTACGATTTCTCCTTTCTACGACACCATTTTGCTGTGGCGTTCTTGCATGAGAAAATTGTTGAGTAATTCCAACCATATCAAAGAACTCAGCAAGAATTTTGTTCTTGAATATGTTGAACTTGAAGTTAAAGGCCTTGACAAACGAAATGATCAATTCTGAAATTTCATCTTTCGAACAAAGAAATAATACCCATGTGTACCATAAATAAGCATCGACAATAACTAACACATATCCTTTCTATTAATCCTTTCCACACGCATCAGACCACACAAATCCATATGAAGAAGATAAAGTGGTTTCTTCGAAGGAAAAGCTATTTTGGACTTGTGATGTTTCTGACGAATCTTCCCTTGTTCACATGGTGAACACAAATGATCTTTTTTGAATTTCATTTTTCGGAGACCTCAAACAAGATTTTTTCACAAGGTTATTGATTATGGCGAAATTCAGATGAGAAAGACGTTGATGTCACAACTAGGATTGAGAAGAAGAAGCCTTTGCTAGAAGACAAACCGAAGAACTTGAGGCGATGTCATTAAGAGCAATAATATACAAATTTGATGAACAATCACCAGTAAGCAAATCTACATCCGCTTTGGTTTTAACAAAACACGTAGACTTTTGAAAGGCTACTTCAAGACCCTTGTCACATAATTGTCCAACGCTAAATAAGTTATGTCCTAAAACTTTGACATAATAAACTTTCTTGATCGTCATCGATCCAAGAACCAAATCTCCATAGCCAGTGATTATTGCAATATCATCATTACCAAAGCGAACTGTTTCAAGAAACTTTTCCACAAAATTCATCAATAACGCACGAATACCCATCATATGCTTTGAGCATCCCGAGTAGAGGATCTAAAGGCAAATCTGGACAAACGGCAATAAATAAAACACTAGAGACATTTAACAAACTTTGGGTACTCATTTTTGAATGGGTCCCATAGAGTTACGTGTGTTAGAAATTTTATCTATTCGACCTGAAACTTTGGGAATCAATTTAGCTATAGGTTCAGCTAACGTTTGCACTTTACGAAACCACCTAAACGATGTTCTAGGCAAAGAACTATTCAAATTACTCTTAGAATGCACATTCATTCATTGAAAATAATCACAAGGTTTTTTGCTAAAAGACATATTGCTAACTCGAGAATTACTTATACTCACATCATGAAAAACATGCACAACATTCATATCATACGAAGCATGCAATCTAAAATTACAAGAAACATTCATAGGATCGTAACACGCATAAGTACAAACCACAAACCACAAACCACAAACCGAAACTATATTCAACCGAAACCACAAACAGAAACTATATTCAACCGAAACCACAAACCAAAACTAGATCCGAAACAAGTACTTTCGGTTAAAGCGGTTAGTGAACCGAAACTCCAACTTTCCCACCGAAACTAAGCAAAATAATCATTTTTCAACCGAAACCTCAACTTTCTCAACCGAAACTTAGAAAATAACTGTTTTTCAATCAAAACCTCATCAATAAACACGATTAACGACTGAAACTCATAACGGAACCTTGAAAAACACTTTGATTCTACAAATTTTAGTAGTTCGTGACTTTTTCAACTCAAAACACTATCAAATTCAATTTCTATCCAATTTTACTAACATTTTCATTGTAGATGTATGTTTCAAAACACTTTTAACAACTAAAACCACAAGATTTTAGTTGTTTACAAAATGACAAGTAAAACTCAAAAATTTCGATTCGAATTAGTTATATACTAAACTCTAAAACACGTTTAAACACAAAATGACATGCTAATCCGCAATCACCGACGATGATACCACATATTAGAGATTAAGGTTGGGTATTCTGGAGATTGGATATGCATAAAAGACCCTACGCCCTTGTGTCCTATAGTTTGGAAGGCCTTATGCTAGTTGAAGAATGAATAACATGTGATATTTCTAGGTCAAACGCCCTTATGCCCCCATGCAGAAAGACTTATACTTTTCTTATCAAGAACACTTAGTTTTTCTAGGCATACGCCCTTATGCGCCCTTTCTAGAAGGGCATATGGTGTCTGCACCAACTAGTATAAAAACCCATTTTTAGGGGTTTTCACACGTTCTCTTCACCATTCACATAAAAGTTGACCCATAAGAATTTTTTGGCGATTTTTGGGCCATGATTTTTGAAGCACATGATGAAGAAAAGAACACAATCGAATTCATCCAAATATCTTATCTTTTCATTCTTTAGTTCTAAAGTTTCGAACTTGATTATGATTTTCTTTGTTTTGATTGTCTTTGTGTTTGATTCACTCAATATGATTGAGTAGTTTATTGTATTTTCTTAAGCTAGATGAAAATTGTGATTGGATGATGACTTATTAGTGTGGTTGTGCCAAACTCATTTGGGAGTTATTGATTAAATGAATGTTTCGATGTTTTCTTTATTTGTTTTGGGTGTTTACGAATCTAAAAATAACCTAAGAATGATTGAAGCAATCTTGTAGATCTATTGTAGTTTCATTTGAGTTTGATCATTGTCTTACAGTTGTTAGAAACTCTAATCCTATAACAAAGAGGATGGGGTTATTTGGGCGGTAAAACATTTCATTGAAACATTGTCCAAACACATAGATGGCCATTTGTGTGGTTGGAATATAAATGTCAAATTGTTAAGGGTTCGTGGAATTTGCGATTTTATTGCACATTTGAACGTGATGTTGATGAATTCCCCTCGTGGTAGTTTTCGATATTGTTAGGGTTGCACAGAGACTCTCGGAATATAATCACTTTATTACTTAATGTGCACTATCGCACAAATTCATGTTCTCATCCGGTCCAAATGAATTCAAATCTAAGTGAATACTCATTTTAAATATTTTATTAATTTGTAGTAATTTAGGTATAATAGTAGTTTAAATGAAAACGAAACAAAAATACATTTCATAATAAAATGAGCATTGAGTATCTTGATGTGATTCTGATTTTTTTCGGACGATATATTCGGTTCTTATACATGCATGTGATTTACACGCTTAGCATTTATGTCTAGTTCTAGTTTAGTAATTTCGAAGGTTGCTTTTAAAAATATTAAAACGACACATCAATACTCGTATCTAAAGTGAGTTCAGGATTCTATAAAGTTTTGATAATATTGTTGAAAAAAATGTTAAGATTTATATAGAGATGGTTCAGGAATATGTAATTAAAGATAAGCTTGAGGAAGAAAAAGCATACAGAATGGATCGAATTAGAGTGAAAAGGTGTTTGTATAACAAGATTAGACTATTATGGTCAAAAGTTTTCTTTCACCTTTTACACACTCTTTTGTTCTTTGAACCTTCACTTTTTCAACTTTTTAACATTTCATAATTACTTAAAAATCTGATCATTACGATGAAATCTTGGCATCAGATCAATAAACCCTTTTAGCACCATTATCCAACATAAGATTTGTATCATGCATGCAAGTATATGTATATCTATGTATATTTTTGAAAATTCATATTAGTATTCACATTTAGTTTTTGACCCATAATTCAAATAGAAAGAACAATGCAAATAGAAAGAACAATTCATATTAGTATTCACATTTAGTTTTTGACCCATAATGCAAGTATTCACATTTCAAGTATATTTCCTACCGAGTCATTCTTTAGAAAGAACAATGCAAATAGAACAGATGTACAATTACCAAGAGAATAGAAGGGAATGATAAATAGTGAAAGGTTGAGATAATTCCAAAAGGAACATACCAAAATTCATTCCCTCATGTCTAGTCATCTACTCCATTATACATTTACCCTTCTTGTGTTTCAAGAGAGCGCATGCATATCAAGCTGACACCATCACTAACATCTCTTTATCCCTCTAAAAACGGACAGAATGTTTTTTTTTTCTAGCAAAACTTAAAATCCGGCCGGTAACTTTAACTAGCGATGAGAACAATATGTGAAAAATCAATGTTTAAATTGGCCTTGTATCATACGCAGTAGACTGTTCGCGTCATCGTGACCATTAGAACTCGCACCCTTTCAATATATACATTAGTTCGTACTTTAATTTAGGCTTGTTTGCACTATAAAACTGTTGTTCATCATTTTGAGAATCATTTCTTGCTAAGATATGATAATCTTGTATATGTGCGATGCCAGGAGATTATAAAATATGTTTATACAAGAAACAATTGGATCATTAATCTACTCGATCCCCTTGGGACTACAATTACATCATCTTTATTACAAATCCAAGAATGAGATAAAACCTTTATTTCTTCCACTAGAGTGTCCTTATTTACTCAGCTGTTTAGATCAAAACAAGTAAAAGAAAGTCTCTTTTGTGTCTAGCATTAGTTTTCAATTAAAGTGCACAGAATTTTTGTTGCAAATAAAGTAGTAAACAACAATATTTATGATGTTTTTTGTACATAATTCTGTATGGATGGTTTTGAGTGAGTGATGTGTTGTTCTTCATCTTAGCTTGCCGAATTTAGTGGCATTTGCCCATTTCTTAAACAATGGAATAACACGTTATAAGTGACCACATGACCAAGTGTATAACGTATTCCGGAAATGTGAAAAGGATGTACTACATCAGTTCGTGGATTAGTGAGATCACGCTGTCGATTCCACATTCTTTTGGTTATTCTGTTGCAAACGCTAGCAATAGCAATAATGAGGCTTAAAGCGTTATATGAGTTAACATGCCAATCTATATATCTAGTTTAATATAGGTTTCTTGCTCTAACTAAAAATCCAAGTGAATTAGGAGAGCGTACGTAACTACATACTTATAAGGAGTTTGTTAAAGATGTTAACCTAACGAGATACGAGCTTATTATACTAATACATGCTTGTGTGTATATGTACATTGCATGTATAGAGGAAGTGGGATGTGGGCTCATCTTTTGAAGCTCCTAACAAGGATTCTCTTAGGTCCTTCAGAGAGCTAGTGCAACAACAACAAAACAAATGAGTGTACTAAGAAAGTGTAATATAGGTTCTAAAATGTTACTCATCTTAGAAGATCTCATTTAGAGTGAGTACTATATCTATATAGATAAGGGTGTAATATGGGTGGGAGTTATACTATCTCTCTCTATGAGTGTATCCTAGATACAACAGTATCTATCTATAATGGTATATTATATCTATCTGGTATAAAATAGAATCATTATAGACACACACTATGAGAGCGAGATTTTGTAATTTTTTCTATCTACAATATGCAAAAAAGATATATCTTATTGAAATCATGTATTATGATGTAGATTTCTCTTAAGATGTGGAGAGAGGGAGGCACAGGACACACTCTATATGGATCACTTGGTGTGAGTTTTATTAGTTCCGCTATGATTAGAGTACTTAAAGATTCTGGTGTTTGTGGTAACAAGGTCTAGTGATATAGTAAGTTATATTATTATATATAGATAATATATTCTATGTTTAATGAGTCATAACTGTATATGATATATATGTGTGTAGGGGAGAATAGGAACTATATAATGTGCTACTATATCATATACACAAATGAGTTTTTGAGCGAAGGTTTTTTAATATTACATTATATTCTACACACATATCATCTGACATGTATATTCTGTTACTCTCTTGTTAATTGGTTTTCTAGATGGACAACGTTTGAGAGCTTACTATATTATATAGTAGAGGAGAAGTGGACACACAAGTTTGTGTGGTGGGTGGTAACAGTACTGCTACTAAATTGGGTATATCATCGAGCGAGAGAGCGTTGTAGAGTAAAACGAAATCCACTCTAAAGAATATATAAATTAAAAATTTTTATACTTATAATGATAATTTAAAGTATCTTACTATAGGCTCAATTTACATTAAGAAAAACACATTTAACACTAAATAGTAATATTATACAGATAAAATAGGGAGCGAGTGAGAGAGTGTGAAAAGAAAAAATGTCTCTATACACTCTCTCTACACTCAGCGTGTAACATAAAGTTAGACAATAATATAAATATATAGATATCATCTTTGAATCGCTAAATAATAGGTGCATGAGTGACTATATTTTATCTGATGTGTTCACTTGTTGTTCTAGGTGGTTGTGTGGGAGGGAGATTTTTAAGTTTTGAAATTGTTGGAAAATTTCTTGGGAATGTGGGGATAGGGGTAGGTTCAGAGAGAATTAAAAGAATTAATAAAAAGAAAGTCAAGGTAGTAGCGTGATAATTATAGTGTTTGGTTATATACTGGAGATGGGGTAGAGAATTATTTTGTTTTTTTAAAATATCTGAGTTAATAAGAGATTTAAGTGTGAGTGAGAGGTGATTGAATTGCAAGTCAGAATTAAAATTTCATTTTGGAAATATCTGTTTGTGTTAATATCGGAGTTATATGGTGATTGTGGTTTGTGATTTTTGATTTTTTGTTGGTGTTTTGAGTTTTAAATTAGTAGTGTTTATGTGAAATAGTATTAATTTGGGATGTATTTGTTCGGTTAGTTTTGTTATACCTTTTGTATTGTAGTAGAGATCTATTTTAAGTTTGATAGCAAATATATATTTTTATATTTTGTAAAATAAGTTTTTCACTAGGTATTCTCACACTGTTATATCTATATGTGTGAGAGTAGGAAGTTATTTGGAAGAAGTGTTTTGGTATAGAGCGCGCTTTGAATGTATCTCTATCTCTTTGTATTATATATCTATTTCTTCATGTAATATCTGAGATTATTAGGTAGTATCTAGCATTAATTAGTTTAATTGACATGAAAATATAAGTATCTTCATTGAACTGATATTTATTAAGACAGATATGAGTAAGCACATATTTCTCTGATATGTTATTTAACATTGATAGTTAATGACACATAAGAATGTATCGTGATAAATTTCGATTAAAAATACACAACCTCAAAGTAAGAAATATAGTAGACTAACGAACACGGTAGATGATTTACACATATGTTAATGTCATAATCAATAAACTCACATTTATTTGTGATGATGAGGAAGAGTTAGTAAGGAGTTGTGTAGCATTTATATATCGTAACTCTACTCATATCTCTATAATTATTAATAGATTGTCACATAATGTTAAATAACAAAATCTTTTTTTTTATATATTTTACATATAGTCGAGATAATATTAAACGGTTCTCACATAAAAGATATATAAAGAAAGATATAAAATCGAGAGATTAACTAAATTTTTAATATAAAACAAAATTTTTTAATGGTCATTTCATTATTATAAAGTGAGAATCATTATTATAATAAATTATAATGAATCATTTTATTTTAATAAACCTCTCAATAGTAAGATGATAGAAGAGATTATAATCTGGGATAATTTGCGAGCATTTAAAAATTATCGATTTTGAGTTGTATAGCGTTATATTTTATATTTTATAATAAAAATGCTCTTGGTGAGAGAGTAAAATGATGTCTATCTTACTAAGTTGAGAGATTGGGTTACACATTGGGAGTGATTGGGTTATTGGTTTTTGGGTGTAAAAATATGGAAGATGAAGGTATGTATAGGTTTTTTATGAAATATGGTAAGGTTGAGGGGGATTTGATTTAGGTGATGTTTATAAAAGTTGGGTGAAGGTAAGTTGTGGTTGTTGTAGTATTGTAGAGGTGGTAAGGACTTAACTCATAATTTAATAAAGTAATTCTTTTTTTTTTTTCCTTTTCCTCTCCTTTCTTTCTTGAAAAAGAAATTTTAAACAAACAATTAGAATTTGAAAAGACTCTACAAATTTTGATAATTAGTTGTGAGATCCTCTATCACTTGGCTAACATATTTTCAGAAATAACAGCTAATAATAAATGCTTAAAGCTTGAGATGTTCTTCATGGAATTTGTTATCTGTTTTTTTGATGATCAGTTCGAATACAAGTCTTAAAATAAATCACTAAAAGTAAAATGAAGTAAAATAAAAAAAATCAAGGTTGATGTAACAATCAAATATGAGCTGAGTACTTTTCTTTTATGCCAATATTCTTGCATTGGGGTTTGGGATTGGTGGAACATTCAAACTGAAGTTTTGTTTTGTGGGCTAAATACATGCCTTTTTGATTGTCATCTGGCATTCTAACTTTATCATATCATATTTTTTGGTAGATTTGAAATGATGACTCACACTTAGGAAAAGGAGTTTTAAATCCATGTAAGAGAGAAGTGGAATTGTATATAGTACTTAAATAGCAACACTTTTCATAATCTCTTGTAATGGTTCTGGTATGATGAATCCTTGAATTGTTAGTTAATGAGTTAGAAAAGATGACTGCAAACATAAACTGATAAAACTGAAGATTAATATTTCTGTCATTAGTCATTTTTTTATTTAACAAAAAAAAACCAAAACACTACTTAATAAAGAATTTAAATAAACAAATAAGAGGGAGCCCTTAGTCCATGATGGGGAGTTGTTTACAGGAGGTGTTATTAATTGATACGAAATATAAATATTCGAAGTCTGATACCAGTTGGTCTGCGGAACATTAACTTGAAAAAGGTCATGCATGCTCAAGCTTTGACACCCATTGTCCCAACAGAGCTATAAAAGAAAAAAATAAAAGATAAAAACATTGATTTTCAAAATAAAAAACAAATACAAAAAAAAAACCAATAAAGGGGGAAACTTTCAAAAGTATAAACACTAAAATATTTGATATTTTAAGACAAATCAACGACATGGTATGACTAAAAAACATGCTAAGGTTAGAATGTTTTTGAAACTATGTAACAATAACAGCTTGGTTTATAAAAAATAATTCATTAGGACGTAACCAACAAAATAATCATCGGGATTAATCATTTGAAAATGGATATTCATAAACTTGTCCTTTTTTGTTATTGGGGTATGAATTTTGTTTTTTTCTTATTGTATGTACATAACATTTTCAAATTTCGACCTTTTTGTGTAGGATTTTGTCACTATTCCCGCCATGCAAAATGACCAATTTTATACAAAAATATTAATCAAAAAAAAAACCCCATTTCGAATTTTTGAAAAAAATAAGGGTAAAATGTCAAAAATACACACAAGAAAAGTGTCAAAAATATAAAATATATTAAACAACAGAAGTCGAAATTTTGAAAAGTTCCGTTACATACAATAAGGAAAAAAAAAGTTCAATACACACAATAACAAAAGGTGACAAGTATGATACATTTTCAAGTAATTAACCCAATATCATTACAAAAGTAGGCATGTTTTTAGTCATCTCGTTCGTTCTCAATAGTGATCTAACACACTATTGTCTCTACCCAACATCAAATAGACCATGTAAATTCCAGAAAATTCTTTTTCTGTATATCTAAGATTCCCCTCATTAAATCAAGTCTAAAGGTTGGTCCATTTCATCAAATTACCAAGCTGAGTTGAGATGTCTGCACTTTTTAATTCGCAAGTTTTTTCTCGATTAAATAGTATAAATTATAAGCCATTGAAAAAAACAACCCTGTTCACGTTAACCCCACCTGTTGCTATTATTGCGTTTTGCTTTGCTGGCATCGCCCGCTCATCTTGGTCCAGCCCTAAAGTCCGTCCGGCCCAAAGTGCTCTTTTTTTATACTTACTGACATCCACCACAAACGAATAACCCAGAACATTCAAGAATAGTTTATCAAGTTGTAGTTGCTCAATCTCTTTGTTTACATCAATTAACCATCACATGATTCATCTTTTTCCTCTTGCTCACCAACATAATACAAATATGAAACTTATAATGCTTCAATTAATGGTGGGAAAACCATTCTGTTGTCGGTGGTATAAGAAAACGGCAAAGGTATATTAACTTACAAGGTTTTACGATGTTGATCTTACCAAAAAACTAAGTTTGAATCTTTCCTTTTTATTAACTTTTAAAAAATTTGTTCTTTAAAAAAAAATTGTTTTTTTTATTATGTATTGGTTCTTAGTGTATGGCCCAATTTCTTTGCAATTTTTTTTTAGGTCTTCGTTGCAGGTGAGACGACACACCCAGAAGAATCAAGAACAACCGACTCACAACCTTTACGAGGATGATCAGGGGCTAGATGAAAAAGAAGATGAGAAATCAGGTATCTTCATTCTTCTTACCGATTCACAAGCTTTATGTCACACCTCCTTAAACATGAAATGTTGTTGTTTGATGGGTTTTGTGCTTTATGGTTTAGAAAAAATGAGATTTGCTTTAATTTAGTTGAATTTCTCATTATCAAAGTATTGTCAAAATGGTTGAGCCTAATGTATGATAAAACGACTATCCTAGGATTGATTTTTAGAATACGTGTTATTATCTGGAGCCCAAAAAGAAACCAACTTTTCATAGTTTTCATGAAGCTGATCCTGAGCTCATTAAGTATTTTGATAAATTGGGTATTTCGTTGAATGAATAGTATCGGTTAGCTAATGTTGCTACAGATGCTGTTCTTAATAGTGTTTCGATTGCAACGACTCATAAGTAGGCTTTAAAGAAATCCGGAGTTATTGTTTGCTCGATTTTGAAGGCGATTGAGGAATATCCGGGATTTGGTTACAAAGTATTAAGGAAACGTTGTTGCTAATTTAATATGAAATATAACATCTATTCTGCTTGAATTTGGTTTGATTTAAGTGATTTTCGGTTGTTTTTATATACCTAGAAACTAACTAAATACCGTATGTAAATTTCGACTTATTTTTAGAGCAAATGCAATGGAAATGGGTCAATTTGAGCGAACTCTTACAGTGGCTGACGATAGAAGTTTCGTTGAGTATTTAGAAGAGTGTACCGTTCCTTCGTATCATATGAATCAGCTTGATGCTGCTGTGGTTGAGCTTCATTGTAACGAAGAAGCCGAGATTAAATATTTAACAGTACAAATTGGAACCGTGGTAAATAGAAAACGGAAAAGTGAGTATTTATAATTTTGTGATTAAAAAGGTCTTTTACGCTGAACCGGAGATACCACCTTGTGCAATTTATATCAATAATGGTGTATATTTTTTTGGAGCTTTAGTAAAATTATTTGTTGATTTGGGTTTTCCCACTGTTGTAATTTGAATGTAGGTGAAGAGAAGGACATCCTCAAGGTTTGAATAAGAAATTTTTGAAAGAAGGTCATGGGTAAGATGCAGTTGAATCTGGTGATGACTTAAGGTATAATACCTTGTTTATATGTTATATGTCTTTTCCAAACATTAAAAGTTTATATAAATGGTATCTGTTTTGCATAGATTTTTGTCTGAGTGGGAGACTAACAAAAATTAACGTTTGCGTTGAATAAAAGAATGCAGTTGTTCTTGATTTGAAGCAGGAAAGGGGACACGCCACCTGGAGCCTCTTGAACATCTAAAGGTTTGTTATAGCTTCTTTTGCCAATAGTATCAAAGAATTGAAACGAGGTTTAATTAAGACTAACATAAGTTTTTGTTTGTTGCATTTGACAATAAGGATATAGTGGCTAACCGATATTAATAATCTGAAGTTCAATAATTACCTAAACAATATAGGTAACACAAGGCGCCAAATCACCATGTCAGGAATAACAGGTCAACACAGGAAAAGTTATTGATGCCACAGCGCGTTCTTTTTCCTGGCAAGTTTGATTTTTATTTTAAGTTATTTATAGTACTGCACTATCTGAATATTTTGTTGGGTTCAGATTTTAACAGTTTATTTTGCACCTAGCTACAGTCTACTAATCAGATTGGGGAAAACGTGCGACACTTAATCATTAACAGATGGCATGGAATAAACAGCTGATTGCATTCAATAACTGCAGCTGAGTATGACATGTCTGCAATTATGGTATGCAACATTAGGCAAATAAAACTAATTTATGTATCATTTTTAAATCATTTTACATTTTAAGGATAGGATGCTTGAATGACAGCATGAATAAAATTTACCAGCTTGCAGTAGCATTTTGTATATAAAAAAAGGGCAATTTAGGTTGGTGAATTGACTTTTTTAGCTTAAAACATTTTCTTATAAACCCAATTAAATACGTACTTATAACCAAAACATTTCATAGATTATTTTGAAACAACATTATACCTAGTAAATTGCAGGCATCCATGGCCGAAAAAAGAGTTAAACAATGGTCGGGTCAAAGACAAGTCGAAGGAGAGGAATAAAAAGTTACAAAAGCTAAGATAAGTTTGTTTTGTTTTATGTTGATGGATGACTTTTGCAGGAAAATAAAGCTGCTAATAACTTAAAATGCAGTGATGTTTCTGTCACTGCAAAAATGGCAGTTTATCTAATAGGTGGTGTTAGGCGAATTGCACGTGTTTTAGGCAAGACAAAGATGAGCTTACTTGCGTCGCGGCCGGTCAAGCCGCGGCTGATGTATTCTTTTCCTTCATCTATTTGTTTTGTTAATACTATTCTTAAACTCATAACCTATAATAGTTTCTAAACGATACACCTTTGATACCTTCTAAAACGCATATGCAATGTGAAATCTCTGAGACCTGCATGGAACACCCCCGCACGACTCCGACGGCAGCATCAAGCTGAAAGTGTTATTACACAGGAACCAAAGCTACCGAGCAAACTCAGAGTTATCACAAGGGCCGACGGCAGTCAGCAAAGTAAAGACAAAGGTGCTGCACGGAAGAAAAAGAAGACTCACATGCCTCTCATAGAACGATGGTAAATTCATCCAACTTTTGTGTCGTATCATTTTTTCTAAAAGAAGGTGATGTCTACAAACGTTGGTAAAATAACATTAGTAATGGTTTAACATATAACTTAGAAAGTTACTTATTTTCCTTACAGTGCAATGAAAAGAAGGTAATAAGCCTAAAAACCCATAATTGTAATTCATTAGTTATAATCTATTCGAAAATGGTGGGTAATGTAAAAGGTATTTTGAGCAAACTTTAATTTTCTGTAATAATGGGTAAACATTGTTAAAACTAAGTTAACCACGAAGGGTAATTTTTTGTTTAAGATTTAGATTGGGAATTTTCATAGTTCGAAAGTTAGGCAATCAAAGTGAACTTTAAATGGCAGGTTGCTGAAACTTTTGGTTTCTTTGCTAGCAAGCGCTTTATCTGACAACAGTTGAATATTGTAAATGGCAATTAGAGATAGAACGTAAGTTGATAGCAGAAATTGTGCAATCATATGGCAGCAGTTCTATAGTTTCTGCCCTTTTGGCGGTAAAAGTAGTCACCGCAGACAACTGGCGCGGCACCAAACTACTAGCTTGTTTAAAATTAATTCATAGTACATCAAACGCTTCAACATGGTCTAGACTAATTTTACCCGTGAGCCCAGTTGAATGCCTAATTGACTATTTCATTCGTACTGATCTTCAATTAGCCTATTGGGCCATTATAAGTGTACTCTCTTATTTCACAATGGGCCATATTTTATTTCGAACATGTTGATATCTATAATGTTGAATTTTATCAACTTAGATTAATGTATTCCATTTGATAATACTTTTGTTTTCCTAATTCGTGAATTTTATCAAAGCTGACAAAAATATCAAAAGTCGCTCATGCGTAATATAAAAGTCTACCTTTTTAACGATATGGAAATTAACCTATAATTCATCAAACTGACATGAATATATTCTTAAGAACTGTTAAAGGAGTTTGATATAAATCTCCTACATTTTTGAGGTGGGGTAAAAGGTAAAAATGTAATAGGATAAATGACGTTGTACCACAGCTACGGCCGAAGCCTAGCTATCGAAGTACACATATAACACTCAACGTGGTTACTAGCGTATCGTAAAAAAATCCGTCAATACACAAGCAACCTATTTCACAAAGCCTCACCCCTTTAAGTGTTATAATCGGGGTGTGTGAGTGTAATGATCCTGGATAACTCGCTTATATCGTGTAATAATCCACTTTCCGTATAAAGTATTTCGACCCTTATCAATGCCTGGGTTGCACGAAATCTCTATCGGGATAATATAAGGAGTATATCAATTTATGTTCTAGGCACAAGAATCATAAATCAAGAACAATGAAGGAATTGTATGTGTTTTTCGTTATCCTCTAAAATGAGACTAATGAATCTGTTTTTAAAACAAATTCTAGATGACGGTTAAGCAGTTAAAGTTGGTTAAAACCAACTTTCACAACTGTTTTTCAACAGTTACACGACTAGCAGTACTAACTACTTAGTACTAGCAGTACTAACTACTTAGTACTGCTAGCAGTACTAACTACTTAGTACTGCTAGTGGAAACATAGTAAACCGACTTAGTACTGCCAACACTTAGTGCTAGCAGTACTAACTACTTAGTACTGCTAGTGGAAACATAGTAAACCAACTTAGTACTGCCAACACTTAGTGCTAGCAGTACTAACTACTTAGTACTGCTAGTGGAAAACTAAGTGCTAGCAGTACTAACAACTTAGTACTGCCACTGTAATTTTGTCATGGTCGAAAACATATTTCCACACTTCCCTTAACTAATATCCAGTTAGTTTGAATCTCATTAGTCTCTAGTAAATCATCATTTACCTAACATGGCCCGTTTAGACACTAAAATTCACCAACAATCCCCCCCATTTTAGTGTAATCCTTGATTTACTAAAACACATATAAAGATATATGCAATAATGCTAAAACAAACATAACAAAACAAACAAATGCATAAATGAAAATGTCTTGCGATTGAATTTTCATCTTAGTATAATACACATTCCAAATATTCGAAAATCGGGGTGTCGTAACGATTGAACCCGTCAATCCAGTTGAATACCTGAAGATATATACCACATTCGTTTCTACAACACTCAAAAGTTCATTTAACTTGACAACTTTACAAGCCATGTGTCCCAATCCAGTGATGACTATAGAAAGCTATCGTCCAAGCTTTTGAAGCGGCAAAACTTTGTTCATAGGTAGTCCCTTTCGATCTTGCACTGCAATGCAATTTTTTCAAATAGAACATTAAGAAGATAAATTCACCCTAACCACACTTGCAGGTCTAGACCACATACCTCGGGGAAGATGAAACTTGTGTTCCATCTCAGTAAGAGAGACCTTTCCACATTGAGATTCGCTTCTAACGTAGTTATAGAAGGGAATTGGGTATCTCATAGATAGTAGATTTATTTGGACTTAATCCCATCCCTTTTACTGACTTATTTTACCAAGCCCTAGCTAGACTTTCGTTCAAGTGATCAGCTAAATTATGTTGTGTTTCGAACAAACTCAATAGAATTCACACCCATTCCTGATTATTCCCTTACATACTATGTCTAACACCTAGTGTCTATGGACTTCCTTGTATATTGACTATATGCCCTACCATCGTGGAGCCCTATTCACATCGGATAGTATATGGTGCTATCGGTTTCGGCCAAATTGGAATCTCATGAAATCAAGTTTCTTAGCCCCTTGCTTCCCTTACCTCTGGCAGCAGGCAATGCTACAATCAGATTCCATAGTGACGTGTGATGCATGTTTGCTCTTAGAAGCCATGAAATGGCACCTCCTCCAAGCAGAAACACCCATCCACTTGATAGAGATGAATTTCAACATGATTTTATCCAGCTAGCATTCTCCGAATAGCCTTCTAAACACTGAAGGCAATCCATAATATGATAAAACCCTACTCCTTAGTACCTTTAAGTACTTAAACACCCTCGTTATTTGCTTTCCAATTGCTGGTCTACTTGGGGTTACTAGTAAACCTACTCAATCTACCAACAGCATAAGCAATATCAGGTCTAGTACTTGGCATAGCATACATCAAGCAGCCAATAGCTCTGAGTATTCAAAGCTGATCTACAGGTTTCCCTGTATTTGGCTTAAGCTTTTCTATCGGATCCATGGGAGTACTCACCGGAGAACAATCTTCACGATTAAATTTCTTGAGTATTTTCTCAATGTAGTGAGATTGTGTAATGACAATCCCCTTATTCTCACGTTTAATCTTTATACCACGATAATGTCGCTTCTCCATATCTTTCTTGATCAATCTTGCGACCACAACAAAAAAAACCTTCATATTGTTTTATCACACTTGGATTTTGGTCAGTTCCGAAAATCAACATGTCATCAACATATAGACAAATTATGACTCCTTTACCGGAATTATCAAATTTGCTATATACACACTTGTCAGATTGGTTTAAATGAAAACCACTTGACAACACAACCTCATCAAACTTTTGATGCCAAGCTTAGTGCTTGTTATCAGCCCTACAATGACTTAACTAGCTTACACACTTATTCTCATTCCCAGCTAACAAAATCCTTCCGGTTGTTCATATACAACTTCTTCTCTAAATCACATCAAAAAAATGCGGTTTTTGAATCATTTGATGGGATCACTAGATTGGAATAGCTGCTAAAGCTAACAACAATTCTAATAGTAGTGATACGAGCAATGGTGCATAAAAGTATCGGAAGTAATCGATCTTTCTTTTGTCTAAAGCCTTGGATAACCAATCTAGCTTTAAATTTGCCAATTGTTCCATCAACTTTCATCTTTCTTTTTGAAGATCCATTTGCAACCTAAAGGTTTGCAACCAGCGGGCCGGAGGGTAAATCAGATAGACCCATGTATTATTTTCCATAATAGAACAATTTCATCATCAATTGATTCTTTCCAGAAAAGCAGCATTCACGAGTTTGCACAGAGCTTCATTATAGGTTCTAGGATCGTCCTCAATACTATAGCACTATGAGTATTGTGATCCAACTTGATCTCTGATTCCTCAACTAAATATCAGCTGGAAAATCAGATGAACCATTTGATTTAGCTTTCTTAGTCTTTTCCTCTTCGAGGCTCGGGGTTAGGTCTCATTGGGACATCAACAGATGATCATCCGCTTTGGATTCTTCAAATTTGGTATAATGTCTTTGGTTAGGTATTGAAGAGAACCGATTCTCATCCAAATATGCATCTATTGATTTAATATTGTAGTTTATAGAGAACAGAGTCATTAGGTTCAATAAATAAACTATTATGCTTGGAATGCTCAGCATTATCACAAAGATGCAATCAATCCCTTTTTCACCCCAAAGTTTTCCGTTTCGGGTCCGTAAGCCTTACTACGGCCCTACAACCCCAAACTCGCAGATATGACAAGTTGGGTCGTTTCTTTACCAAAGTTCATACGGGGTAGTTTGTTCCTTTTTTTAGGAACCCTATTTTAACAAATCGCAAGCCGGTTAAACATGGCTTCTCCCCAGAAAACCCCTCAACTCAGACCTGAGTATGATCACATGGGAATTAACCATTTCCTTAAGAGCTCTATTTTTCCTTTCAGCAACACCATTTTGTTGTGGTGTGTAAGGAGCTGTAGTTTCATGAATAATGCCTACAGATTGGAAAAATATAGGATCATAATATTCACCACCTCTATCTGTGCGTAAGATTTTAACTAAGGTTCTTTGGTTGCAATTCAACTTCTGTTTTTATAACTTTAAATTTTATCAAGGGGTTTCATTCTAAGCATGTAGCAGGTAACATAGCAAAACCTAGAGGCATCATCTATACAAGTTATGACATACTTTTTATTGCCCAAAGATGGTTTTGTAGCATGGAATCACCCACAAATCATTCATGTATCAATTCGAAGTATGACAGCTTTCTTGGTTTATTACTTTAACTGGGTTTCCTAGTAATTTTTGTTACCATTCAAGGAGGACATTTGTCAGGATTTTCATAAATAGCAGGTATCAATTCATCTTTCGACATTTCAAGCATTCTTTTATTGTGTACATGTCCTAAACGAGCATGCATAATGGGAATTAACAACAGGTAGAGGAAGACATTATAAACATAAATCTGAAATCATCAGGAACTTTATTAAGTTCAACATAAAACATACATTGTTATATAAACCAAATCCTAAAATACACACCACTTCGATAAGATTATTCTCGGATTCATATTAAACCTGTTTTGTATCCACACTTATTCAAACAGGACCAGCACTACGTTCTTACGAAAGTTTAGGTACATACAACACATTAAACAAAGGTAACTATTTTTTCCGAACTAAATTCTAAAGTACGTTCCTTTTCCATGACTAGGAGAAAGTGTTCATCACCCATGTAAGTAACAGATCGTCTTTCATGGTTCGAAAGTTCTTTAAACCAACAACGATCTTTACAACATGTGAGTTGTAGCACCAGAATTTTCCCACGCAGATTGTCAACCTGACATAAAATGCTTATAAATTAGTGAAACAAGAATATTGTGACAAAACTGTTCAAATAAATATTCACCTAATTCTGACCGTGGTTCTTTGGATTGGTTCCTTAGACCCTTTTCCGAAACCACCTGCATTTGCGTTATTCTTTTTACCACTACGCAATCCCTTTTTGAAAGTGACCAGTATGCCACAACTTCAACATTACCAACTTTGGTTTTCTTGTTGGATACTAGAAAACCAATCTTGTTCGCATTGGATCGCTTTTTACCTTTGTTTGTTGGTGGTGTTTGTTTTACTTCTTCTGTCATGTTAACTGACGGTCCACCTAACGTCTTTACCCTTGCCCTGTCATGTCATGCGCCCCTTAGAGTTCCTCTATATGCGCAAGGACTACCAAATTGGATCCAAAGACAAAATCATCTTTACCATGTTTTCAAAGTATGTTTAAAATCCTTCAGGAGGAGGAATTATAAGTATACTTTGTAACAGAATGGACTCAGCCATGTTTAATCCATGTTTGTGTTAGAGTGTCCAAGGATCCTAAGGAGTTCAGTATACTGGTCCATGGACGGGTCTAGGAAATCGTCCATTCTTGGGAAAGTGATGAATAATGGAAGTTCATCAGGTATTTTCGGACTTGATGGATGCCGCGGCCTTGGGTCGGGGAGGGCAATGGTTTGCGCGTACAGGCGGCCGCGGGGACCTCGCGGGCGGGCGCAGCCCGGCAGGGGCGGTGGACGGCGGTCGGGGGGAGGAGGTGGGGCGCCCCGGGAGCAGCGCCGAGGGGAGGCCAGATCCGAGCGTCTCGGAGGGGGGAGCGACGGGGGGGGGGGAAAGCGGTAAAAGGCGGGCGGCAAAGCGCAGCTGGCGATGCGGCGGGCGGCAGCCGGAGAGGGGGGGACGGGCCTACGGCCGGGGAGGAAAGACGCGAGGCGGCAGTACGTTCGGGGTCGGGGAAAGGAACGCCGGCGAGGGCGGTAGAGGCCGCCCCGCGGGGGTCGGGCCAGGGGCAGTCGGATGGCAAGAGAGGGGGGGGAGCCAGGTAGGGGGGGCGGGAGCGGAGCGTGGAAGGGAGGTACGCGGGCGTCAGACGGCGAGGCGGCGAGGCGCGGAGGAAGGCGGGCGGGCGCGGGAGGGCGCGGGGTTCGAGAGCGAGGGGAGCGCGGAGAGGCGCGACGGGGCCGGCCGGGCGAGGGCGAGAAGGGCGGCGCGCCGAGAGAGAGGGGGGGGAGGCGAGGGAGAGGCGAAGCGGGGGGGCAGGCAGGGCAGTTCGGAGAGGTGGCGAGGGGGAGTGAGGGGAGTGGGAGAGGAGGGCGGGAGCGGTGAGCAAGGAGCGCACTGGGGGGGCGGGGTCGGCGGGGGAGAGGGCAGAAGGGGGCGGCGCCGAGACGAAGAGAAGGGGGGGGGAGAGTCGAGGAGAGTGCGACCAGAGGAGAGGACAGGGGGGGGGCCGGGGTGAAGGAGAAGGGCGACGGGAGGGGGAGTGGGCTAGGGAAGGGTGGGCGGGGGGGCGGACAGGGGTCCAGGGGACGAGTGGCAGGAAGAGAGAGGCCGCGGGAGCCAGCGGATGAGAAGCGGGCGCGAGGGAAGGGGGGGGGCGAGGCAGCAGGGGGGGGAGGGGGAGGGTGCAGGAAGGCGGGGAATGGCGCGGGGCGCAGGAGGTGCCCGAGGAGAGGGAAGCGCGTGGCGGGGGGCGGAGGGGGGGTGAGAGGTCGGGGGGGAAGGGGGGGAATCGGAGAGGGACGAGGGAGGGGAAAAAGAGAGGAAAGAGTCGGGTGGAGGAAGGAGGAAGGGGGGTAGGCAGCAGAGAGGGCGGGGCGGGAGGGAGGGAGACGGTGAGGCGAAGGGGGGCAGGGCAGCACGAGAGAGGGGGGAGCGTAAACGAAGCGAGGGACGAGGGGACGAACGGGCGGAGAAGCGGAGGCCGGCGCGCAAGGAGACGGAGGGAGGGAGGTACAAGGGGTGCGGGGCAGTAGGAGGGAGGGGCGGGGGGGGGGGAGTATTCGAGGGCGTAAAGTGAGGGTGGTGAAGAGGTGGGGACGGGGGTAGCGGAGTTAGAGGAGGGTGAGAAAGGAGGCAGGGGGAGAAGAGCAAGGGAGGAGAGAGGGTAGGGGGCGCGACGGTCGCGGGGGGGCGAGGCGAGGACGGGAGGGGCGACGGTCGGCGGGAGGAGGGGCGGGGCAGAGGCGGGCAGAGGGAGGACGCACGGGGGGAGGAGGAGGGCGGGGGCGAGCGGGAAGGGAGGACAGAAGCAGGGAGGGAGCGAGGGGGGGGAGCCGGAGAGGGGCGGGCGGCGCGCAACGGAGTGGGCTCCGGCGAGCGACCAGGGCGAGGCAGAGACGCGCCGAGAGCGGGGGGTTGCAGGGCACGGGGGAGAGGGGGATGATGCGGGGGGAGAGGAAGTGAGAGGGGGGAGCGTCGGGGCAGCAGGGGGCGGCGCGGCGAGGCCTGCGGAAGATGGGGGCGGAGAGCGCGCGAGACCGCGCGCGGGGCCGCGGCGAGGCGTAGGAGCGGGCGGGCGACAGGGCAGAGGGGAAGAGGCGGCAGTGGGAGGGCCGCAAGAGGGCGAGAGGAAGAGCCGGCGGGGGAGAGGAGGAAGAGCGGGAGGGCGCGGCGGCCGGGGGCGAGGGACGGAGGGGGGGGGGAGGCAGGGGAGGTACGGGAGGGCGCCGGCGTGCGAAGGCTAGGGCCGGGGGAGCGGAGGGGGGGGGGGCAAGAGCAGAATCGGGGGGAGCGAGGGGGGAAGGCGACCGGGCCGACGGGGAGGAGGGTAGAGCGGGAGAGCAGAAGAAGAGATGAGAGCGAGGGACGTGGGAGGAGGTGAGGGAAGAGGTGGCGGGGGAGAAGAAGGGAAGACGGAGGAGCGAGGCGCCGTCGGGGTAGAGGAGGGGGACGGGGGGGTTTGGGGTGTGGGGGAGGGCAGGGGGGGGGGCGAGGCGGGAGAGCGAGGAGCGCCGGAAGAGGGAGGGGAGGCCGGAAGGAGGGCGGCGCGCGTCTGGCGGCAGAGCGGATGAGAAAAGAGGACGGACAGGGGCGGCGGCGGGACGGGGCGGGGCGGCGCCGGGGGCGGGCGGGGGGAGAGGAGACAGGTCGGGGGGTGAATCGGGGAGTGGGGGAGGCCAGAGGGGCGCGGTGGGTAGCGGAGGGGCCGGCAAACGGGAGGGCGTGCCAGTGCGTAGGAGGGGGGCGAGGGGAGCCCGCGAACGAGGGGAGAGGGAGGGGGGGGACGGGGGGGGCGGGCGGGAGGGGCCAGGAGAGGAGGGCGGAACAGGGGAGTGTTGGGGCCGGGGAGCGGGGCAGGCTGGGGCTCTAACCTCGTCGTGAGGAAAGTAGGTGAGCCGCGCAGGGAACGTCACCGCGGAGTAGGGGGAAGAGGAGGAAAGGACGGGACGAAGGTGCGAAAGGAGAGGCGAACAGGAGCGAGGGGCGGGGTGGAGACGGCGCGCGCGAAGGCGGCGCGGCGGGAGGGCGTAGGCGAACAGTGACGGGGGGGTGGAGGGTGCGAGGGGCAGGGCGAGGGAGGCAAGGGGGGTGGGAACGGTTAGGCGGGCGGGGAGCGGGAATGGAAGAGAGTTCACGGAAGAGGGTCAGGGGTCGCCGGCGGAGGCGAGGGAAGGGCGGCGGGAGGCGGCAAGGGAAAGAGCAGGAGGGTGAGGAAGGCACGGGCCGCGAGAGCGACGGTCCCGGGGTACGTGTGGAGCTGAGGGGGAGCGATGGAGCGAGGCGGGTTGCAGCGGTGGAAGGTGCGAAGAGGAGCGGGGGGCGACGGGACGTGTGCGTGAAGTGGCGGGGGAGAGGAGGGCGCGTGAGCGAGGGGTGGGCACGAGCGGGTACGGGTTGGCTCAACGGGGGGGTGGCCGCCCGTTAGGGTTGGGAGGGGGGGGGGCGGCCGCGGGGGTGTCGGGAAGAGAGGAGGACGGCGAGCGGGTCGGGACGCAGGGGGCGGCCGGCGGGGCGTAAAGGAGAGGGACGAGTAGCGGGAACGTGTACAGGGGGGCCGGAGGAGGAGGCGGTCGCGGGAGAGGGGAAGTGGGGGGGGGCCGGCGGGGGAGGAGGGAACGGGGAGGCGAACGCGAGGGCCCTGCACGCCGAGCGGGGCAAGGCGCGCGAGAGCCGGCCGGGGGGCGGGGGGAGCGCAACGAGGCAGGGGCGGGCGCCAGAGAGGAGGGGAGCGACCGGGCAGCAGGAGAAATCGCGGGGATGGCGGCGGTGCCGGGCGGGCGCGAGCGTGAGGGCGTAAGGGAGGGAAAGAAGACGAGCGGAGCCGCGCGGGGACGAGAGGGGGAGCCGGGGGGGGCATCGGGTGCAAGGCCGCGGGGACGAAGGGTGGCGGCGGGGCGAGGAAGGGCCGGGGCGCGGGCAGCGGAGTAAGCGGTTCGGGCCGAGGCGCCTTGGAGTTAGGAGCGCGGTCGAGGCGGGCGGAGCTGCGCGAGGGGAAAGCGCGCGTCCGGTGGGCGCGGGCTCGCCGCACTGGGCGGCGGCGGCTGGCGGGTCAGACGGGGGGGGGTCCGTGCAGGTCGCTCGCGAGCTTGCGGGGCGGCGGGATGCGACGAGCCGGGCACGCGAGCAGGCCCCGACGGAGGGGGCCGGGAGGGTAGGTGCAGCGCCTGCCGCGGGGACACGGCAGCGGGGGAGAGCAGCGACCCGCGGGGAGGGGGGCGGGGAGGCCAGGGCGCCGGCCAGGACAAAGTGAGAGCGGGGGGAAGGGGGGGAATGAGAGCGTACCGACGGGCAAGGGCTAGACGGCGGCGTCGTGCGCGCGGGCCAGAAGTAGGGAGTGAAGAGGCGAGCGGCGAAGAGCGCGCGCCGAGCGCGGACGCAAGGTAAACGGCCGCGGACGAGGGAGCGGCGGGGCGCGGCGCAAGGGAGCGAGGGGAGGAGAGAGAGGAGAAAGGGGGCGTGGCGCGCCGAGGCAGGAGGGGTGGCGGCCGGCAAGAGAGCCGAAGCGGGTACCGCGGCGCGGAGGTCGCGAGAGGGTCGAGGGAGGGGCAGGCAGAGGGTCGGACGAGGGAACGAAGGAAGGAAGCGTGTGGGGGGGGGGTGGGAAGCCCGGAAGGGGGGGGAACGGAGGGGGGGGAGCGGCAAGGGGAGGACGGAGAGGCGAGACGGAGAGGAGCGGAGGGAGGACAGGAGGGCGAGGAGACACGGTGGGGCGGGTGGTCGGTGGCAGTCGGCGCGGGAGCGGCCGGAGCAACGAGGACGGGGAGGCGTGGAGACGTGGAGGGGGTAGAGGGGAGGGGGGGGGGGGGGGGCAGGCGACGGGGGCGAAGTAGAAGAGTGTGCCGACCGGAGGGACGCAGGGAAGGGGGGGGGGGCAAGGGGCGCGCGGGAGGGGGCAGAGCGGGCGCGCCGCGACAGGAGGGAGGGGGATGGCACGACGAGCGCGGGGACGAAGGGGGCGGGGGTGGGGCGAGTGCGCAGGAGCCGGAGGCCAGCGGGGGAGCGGAGAGCAAGGGTAGGAGGGAGAGAGAAGTGGCGGAGGAGCGGCGCGACAGTCCGGAGGGGGGGGGCCGCGGGGAGGAAGGGGCGCGCGGCGTCGGCAGGAGCGGTAGAGGAGGGAGGGCGCGAGCAGCGGCGGAAGGGAACGGAGTCAGAGAGAGAGCGGCGGAAGAGTCCGGAAGCGAGGGAGCGGGGGAAGAGCGACGGCGAGCAGGAGGCGAGCGCAGGTGCAGGGGGAGCGGGGGGAGAGGTAGGGCGAGAGTCGGCGAGGGACTAGGGGGGACGAGGAGACCAGGGAGAGGACGGAGGGTCGGGAGGGAGAGCGTGGAAGGACGCGGGGGGGGGGGGGGAAGGTAGAGAGCCGGAGAGAAGAGGAACAGAGGGCGCGGGGCGAGTCTGTGGGGGGGGGGGGGGGGGCAAGGGGGGGAGAGAAAGAAGAGGGAGGAGGGGGGGGGGGAGAGAGGAAGGGAGCCGGTTCTATATATATTTTATCTTTTATCTTTGCCTAATCATTTGAACTTATATGTAAAATTTAACTGATTTTGGTCATTCATTTTCGTTGGCTGTATACCTTATGCATTCTTTCTCATGGATTACAATAGCACTTTCGAGGGTAGTTCTTGTATGTGTATTTGAACTCTATCTAGCTATGGAAATATAAGTGAAAAATAGTCTATATGCAGCGTAAGTTAAAGTTGATTTTGACACATTTAAAGCATCTAGTGTCCACGATGTTCTTTCTAATCAGTTAATAAAAGAAACCCAATAATAAAAACTACCAATTATTGTTCTTTTAGATATACTACTAGTTGCACTCTTTAATACCTAATAAAGTAGTGATACTGTCCAATAGATGAAGATCAGGAAGCATTGTCCCTTCGGGGACATCCGATAAAATTGGAACGATACAGAGAAGATTAGCATGGCCCCTGCGCAAGGATGACACGCACAAATCGAGAAATGGTCCAAATTTTTTTTTCCACCTAAACCGCTGTCGGAATCTTGTTTCATGTCTGCTGATTTTAGCGCGAGTCTTTTTTTGATGCTGTCGGAATCTTGTTTCTTATCTGCTGATTTTTTTTTCCACCTAAACCGCTGTCGGAATCTTGTTTCATGTCTGCTGATTTTAGCGCGGGTCTTTTTTTGATATGCAAGTGTTTTGTTTCTTTCAGTTATGAATTGTTAACCCCACTTGTTTTTTATTAGTCCTCGGAACACCACTTTGAATAAACCATTTACGTATTGGTGAGGTATGCTTTATTAGGAACATAAATTTTATGGAAATTTAACAAGTATCATAATAAATCCACCACTTGTTTTAGACTTGGGTTCTTAAAAAATCATACTGATTACTATTTGATTTATTATATTAACATTACAAGCTTAGTAAAAACCTACAATGCTTATCTGATCTTTTTTTTTCAGTTTCTGGCAAAAGAAATAGACTATCATCAAATTCGGGCAAAGAAAAAGCGGGAGTCCATTAGAGGGAGCCAAGCTGGTTTATTTGGGTCAAGAGTGCACCCGACTCGTTATCCTTCCACTGTCAAGAGCGAGAAGTATTCGCAGCTCTGTGAAACCAGCCTAACGCATTGCCCTCTACTCTAGGAATCAGGTGACCCGAGCCTTCGCTCAAACCACATGGTCCAACTCCTGACTTGGAATGGGCAAGCCAGATATTGCAATAGCTTGCACCAACCAATCATGGATCCAACACAGTCCATCCCGCTTTAAAGCCCTCACTTGAGTTACAAGCTCACGTTACTAAGCTCGGCAATGCGTTTGGTTCCAAGTGCTCTATATAAACATAAGACAAGTTTCATTACTGACCGATGTGGGATGTTAACAAAAGCCTTTGAGGTCTACTATTTCTGCCAAATAATTGATACACTTTGTATATGCTGGTCGAGTTTTACTTACCTATAGTTCATACACTTTTTTTTTGTTTATCAACATTATTTTAAACCTTGGTAAACATATCTTGATGATTGATCCGCCCCCATAAAAATGTTAATTGTTAGTTATACATATCTTAATCCCTTGAAACTTTAAATCGATGATAGTTCTGAAGCATTCACTTTCCATGAAATTATAAATCCACCAAACTTCTGAAATACCTTACCTGGATTTGTGTTCCATAATCTCTTGGACAAGAACCAAATCAACTCGAATGTGATATGATATATCACCTTGTCAAATAATGTGCCGGATGTTGTTACTCAAACGAGGGTCCTATAAAAATAACTAAGCTTCTCATACTCATGATTAAGTGAGTGACAACTTTTTCAACCTTGGTAAACAAACGGTGTTTATAACTTTTGCTTTTCTACTAGTAGTGACATTTTTTGGCGAAAGAGGAAGAATGTCACTGGAATTTCCCAAAGTTGGATAAGGATAAACATCTCGAGTCAGATGGCAACTTTTGAAATTGTACCTTACTTGGATCGAATGCGTTGTGCCTCAAAAGCTATGAAGCATTCACTGTCCATGAGGTGATAAATCCACCCAAACTTCGACATACCTCACTTGGATCGAATTTGTTGTTCCGAACTGATAACGTGATTGTACTTTAGTTTTTGTTCCATAAAATCTTAGACAAGAACCATATCAACTTGATTGTGATTTATCACATTGTCTAATAATGTGTTGGATGTTGTTACTCAAACGAAGGGCCTACAAAATTAAGTTTCTCACACTCATCAGTAAGCGAGTGACAACTTGATCGTCATGTTGGTCTTCCAACTCTCGTAGCCTTATGTTTGTTTTCAGGCGTTTTGGAATGTATGTTATGTTTTAGGGCGAATTTTCCTGATTGATGAGGTGTTTGTTTATTTCATAAGCTTTTCAAGCGTTTATAAAATATCGTGTTTCAGGACGAGTTTGCCTCAAGATTGTCGTTCCTTAATTGTTTATGAGGCAATAATATAACTTCTGAGAGTGTTAATTGCATGCATCTTTCTTTTTCCCAAGTAGGATTCGTCTTTCCAGTGCCTGCTGCTTTGCTTACTTCGTTCTTCTTGAGAACGTGGTCCCTAGGCTTGAATGTGTTATAAATTGGGGTGTGTGAGTGTGATGATCCTGGATAACTCGCTTATATCGCTGTAACTAATCACTTTCGTATGAAAGTATTTCGAACCATCTATCATGCCTGCGGTTGCACGACATCTCTATCGGATAATATAAGGAGTATAATCAATTATGTTCTAGGCACAAGGAATCATAAATTAAGAAAATGAAGGAATTGTATGTGTTTTCGTTACTTAAAATGAGACTTAATGAATTGTTTTTAAACAAATTCCTAGTATGGACGGTTAAGCAGTTAAAGTTGGTTAAAACCAACTTTCACAACTATTTTTCAACAGTTACACGACTAGCGGTACTAACTATTTAGTGCTAACAGTACTAACTACTTAGTACCGCTAGTAGTATAAACTTAGTACCGCCAGTATAAAAACTTAGTACCGCCAGTATAAACTTAGTACCGCCAGTAGTATAAACTTAGTACCGACATTGATCTCTGCATTTTTGTCCCTATGGTCGAAAAACATATTAATCAACGAGCGTGTACTCCACATCTTCCTAACTCGTATCCAAGCTAATTATGAAATCTCATTTACTCTAGTAAATCTTCATTACCTAATGGCGTTGATGACACTAAAATCACAACAAATCCCCCCATTTTATGTTGTAATCCATTGATTTACTAAATCATGTATAAATATATATGCCATTATGTTTATAACCAACATAAACGAAACAAAACAAATGCATAAATGAAAATGTCTTGCAATTGGAATTTTTCATCTTAGTATAATTTAAAATTCAAATATTTCGTTAAATCGGGGTGTGTCGTAACGATTGAAACCCCCCATGTCAATCATTTGAATACCTGAAGATACTATACACATTCGTTTCTACAACACTCTAAAGTTCGTTTACTTGACATTTTACAAGCCATGTGTCCCAATCCATTGATGAACATATAGAAAGCTAAGTCAAACGGCTGCTTGTAGCGGCTCTAAACATCATGTTCGCATAGGTTAGTCCCTTTAGTCTTGCACCTGCATTTGCAATTTTTCAAAAGAACCATTAAGAAGATAAACTTCAACCTAACCATCACTTGCAGGTCTGAACACATACCTCGGGAAGATGAAATTGTTGTTCCTAATCTCTTGCTATGAGCTTTTCCCACAAGTGAATCGCTTCTAACGTTGTTATTAGAAGGAATTGGGTAATCTCATAGGTAGTAGATTTATTTGCGCTTGAATCCTATCCTTCTTTTACTGACTTATTTACAGTCCCTAGCTAGGCCCTTCGTCAAGTGCTCTGCTATAGTATGTTGTGTTCGTACAAACTCAATAGAAAAATCACACCATTTCCTGCTTAGTTCCTTACCATTTACTATGGCTAAAACTAAGTGTTCTAGACTTCCCATTGTTATATCTGAACTATATGCCCTACCGTCGTGGGTGCACTATCACATTCGGATAGCTATTGGTGTGTCGTTTTCGGCAGAATTGGAATCTCATGAATCAAGTTTCTTAGCCACTCTGCTTCCTAACCGCTAGCAAGCCAATGCTTTTACATAAAATTGATAAAACTCAGATTTCCATAGTAGAACTTCGTGATGCATGTTTTTTGTTTTAGAAGCCCGTGAAATGGCACCTCCAATAGCATAGAACACCATCCACTTGTAGAGATGATCTTCAACATTGAATTATCCAGCTAGCATCTGAATAGCCTTCTAACACTGAAGGATATCCACATTTGATAAAACCATAAATCCTATTAGTACCTCTGTAAGTACTTAAACCACCTCGTTGAATGCTTTCCAAAGGCTTTGTTGTCTACTTGGGATTATTAGTAAACCTACTCACATCTACCAACAACATAAGCAATATTTCAGGTCTATGTACTTGTCACAGCATACATCAAACAACCAATAGCTCTTGAGTATTCAAGTTGATCTACAGGTTTACCTGTATTTGGCTTAAGTTTTTCTACCGGATCCATGGGAGTACTCACCGAGAACAATCTTCACGATTAAATTTCTTGAGTATTTTCTCAATGTAGTGAGATTGTTGTACTTGACAAATCCTTTATCTCACGTTTAAATCGTTATATAAGATTAATGTCCGCCTCATTCTACCATACTTTCATGAGAATCTTGACGACAAAAACTTCTTAGTTTTATCAACTTGATTTTGAGTCAGTTCCGATAAAATTCAAATGTCATCAACATTAGACTATTATGACTCCTTTACCGGAAATTTATCAAATGTGTATATACACACTTGTCAGATTGGTTTAAGGAAAACACTTGACAACACAAACCTAATCAAACTTTGATGCCACTGCGTAGGTGCTTGTTTCAAGCCATACATTGACTCTAATTAGGTACACACCTTATGCTCATTACTCGGCATAACAAATTCTTCGGTTGCTTCTTTACACTTCTTCATCCAAAATCACATTCAAGATAGAATGCTGTTTTGACATCCTTTGATGGTAATCTCTTAGATTAGTGAATAGCTGCTAAAGCTAACAACAATCTAATAGTAGTGTAGAGCAACTGGTGCATACAGTATCGACGTAATCGATCCTTTTTTGTTAAACAAGCTTGGAATTACCCAATCGAGCTTGAATTTGTCAATTGTTATCAACATTTCATCTTTTCGTTTGAAGATCCATTTGCAACCTAAATGTTTGCAACCAGGGGTAATATCGATAGACATGTTAATTTTCCATAATAGAACCAATCTCATCATCATATTGCTTCTTTCAGAAGCAGCATCCGAGATTGCACAAGCCTTCATTATGTTCTAGGATCTTCCTCAATACCTATAGATTATGAGTATATGTGTTCCAACTTGATCTTCTCGATCCCTCAACTAAATATAGCGAAAAATCAGGAATCAATATGATTTAGCTTTCTTAGCTCTTTTACCTCTTCGGATTTAAGCTCGGGTATTTAGTCTCACTTGGGACATATCAGATTTGATGCATCCCTTTGAAGATTCTTCCAAATTGGTATAATGTCCTTTGTCTAGGTATTGAGATAAAACGGTTTCTCATCAAATATTTGAATCTCTTGATTCTATAATTGAGTTTATAGATACAGAGTTATTAGGTTCATTAACATAAAACCTATATGGCCTTGGAATTTTCTGCATATTTCCAACAAGATAAGATGGCAATCAATTACCTTTTTCACCAAAGTTTTCCTCTTTCGGTGTTCCGGACCGCCTTACTACGGCCCTACAACCCTAAACTCGCAAATATGACAAGTTGGGTCGTTTCTTATACCAAAGTTCATATGGGGTAGTCTTTGGTCCTTTTATTATGGAAACCTTATTAACTTAATAGCAAGCGTTAACATGCTTCTCCCAGGAACCCCTCACTCAAACCTGAGTAAGATAACATGGAATTAACCATTTCCTTAAGAGCTCTATTTTTCCTTTCAGCAACACCATTTTGTTGTGGTGTGTAAGGAGTTGTAGTTTCATGAATAATGCCTACAGATTGGAAAAATATAGGATCATAATATTCACCACCTCTATCTGTGCGTAAGGTTTTAACAAGTTTTTTGTTCGCATTCATCTTTGTTTTTATAAATTCTAAATTTATCAAGGGCTTTCATCCTTAGCATTTGTAGAGGTAAACATAGTAAACCTAGAAGGCTAACATCTATAAAAGTTTATGACATACTTTTTATTGCTCCAAAGATGTGTAGCATGAAATCAACACAACTCATATGTATCAATTAAGTTATGATGATTCATTGTTATACTTTTAAATGGTTGTCTAGTGATTTTTGTTAACATAAAGTAGTACATTTTTCCAAGATTTTCATCAATAGCAGGAACTTAATTCTCTTTAGACATTTCAAGCATTTTATAGTGACATGACCTAAAACGAGCATGCCATAAAGTGGTAGTAACACAGTAGAGGAAGACATATAATGAAATCTGATCACTCAGGGAAACTTTATTCAAGTTCAACATAAACATACCATTGTTCTTAATAACCAAATCCTACAAATACACCACACTTCGATAAGATATACTTATCGGATTCATAAACTTGTTTGTATCCACACTTATTCAACACAGGACCAGACACTAAGTTCTTACGAAGTTTAGGTACATACAACACATTAAACAAAGTAACAATTTTTCCAGAACTAAATTCTAATGCTACGCTTCCTTTTCCATGTATAGGAGCAAAGTGTTCATCACCCATGTAAAGTACAGATCCGTCTTCCACTAGTTCGAAAGTCTTAAACCAACAACGATCTTTACATACATGAGTTGTAGCACCAGAATCTATCCACCACGCAATTGCATCAACCTGCACATAAAATGCTTCAGAAATTAGTGAAACAGAATATTTGACAAAACTGTTCCAAATATTCACTAAATTCTGACCTTGGTCTTGGGATTGGTCCTTAGACCCTTTTCCCGAACCACCAGCATTTGCGTTATTCTTTTTACCACTATGGAAATCCCTTTTGAAGTGACCAGTCTTGCCACACTTCCAACATTTCAACTTTGGTTTCTTGTTGGAACTAGAACCACTGTTGTTCTCATTGGATCGCTTTTACTATTGTTTTTTGTTTGTTTTTACCTTCTTCTGTTCATGTTAACAGGAAGGTTCCCCAAACCTAACTTCTTTACCCTTTGCCATTGTCACTGTCATGCGCCCATTAGAGATTCTCTGATGGCAATGGACTACCAAGTTGGACCAAAGACATATATCTTTTTCCATGTTTCAAAGTATGTTTTTAATCTTCCAGAAGGAGGCAACCTTATCACATTATACTTGAAACAGAAGAACTGGATATCATTTTTAATCCATGTTGTGTATATTGTCCAAGGATCCTAAGGAGTTCATTATACTGTTCCATGACCGGTCTAGAATCGACCATTTTGTAATTATTAAAATTACTTACAAGGAATTTCTTACTTGAAGAATCCTCTGCCATGTACTTGGATTCAAGTGAATCCCACAACTCCTTAGCCGATTCAACATTCGTATATACATCAAAAAGAGAATCAGACATACCATTCAATATATGACCCCTGCATATGTAGTCATCATTCTCCCACTTTGCCCTTATCCTTATTGCTTCCACTGTTGCATCTTCCAATAATTCCGGCATCGGTGTTGTCAACACATAAACCACTTTTAAAGTAGTCAACAAGAAATGCATCTTCTTTTGCCATCGTCTAAAGTCATGCCCCTCAAACTTATCAAGTTTCCCAAAATTCGTTGTCATATCCTTCACCGTATTTCCAGCCATGATCACAACCAAATACTTTATACGTTTGTTATAAATTGGGGTGTGTGAGTGTGATGATCCTGGATAACTCGCTTATATCGTGTAATAATCCACTTTCCGTATAAAGTATTTCGACCCTTATCAATGCCTGGGTTGCACGAAATCTCTATCGGGATAATATAAGGAGTATATCAATTTATGTTCTAGGCACAAGAATCATAAATCAAGAACAATGAAGGAATTGTATGTGTTTTCGTTATCTAAAATGAGACTAATGAATCTGTTTTTAAAACAAATTCTAGATGACGGTTAAGCAGTTAAAGTTGGTTAAAACCAACTTTCACAACTGTTTTTCAACAGTTACACGACTAGCGGTACTAACTATTTAGTGCTAGCAGTACTAACTACTTAGTACCGCTAGTAGTATAAACTTAGTACCGCCAGTATAAAAACTTAGTACCGCCAGTATAAACTTAGTACCGCCAGTAGTATAAACTTAGTATCGACATTGATCTCTGCATTTTTGTCATGGTCGAAAACATATTAACTCAACGAGTGTGTACTCCACACTTC
The DNA here is from genome assembly GCA_026074375.1 of Tanacetum coccineum. Lineage (NCBI taxonomy): Eukaryota > Viridiplantae > Streptophyta > Magnoliopsida > Asterales > Asteraceae > Tanacetum > Tanacetum coccineum. The sequence continues at coordinate 52,216 of BQNB010008139.1, forward strand.
CCTAACTCGTATCCAAGCTAATTATGAAATCTCATTAGTCTCTAGTAAATCGTCATTACCTAAATGGCCGTTGATGACACTAAAATCACCAACAGAATGACACTGGACGGACCTTTCTGTTGTAGTATTTTGCCATTCTATGTTTTGAATGTGCTATTTGAGTAGTTGCATTGTCTCTTTTTTCTTCCGAGAGGTTTATATTTAGTCTTAGAGCTTCTTTGTTTTCCTCCTGGTTGATCATGGCAACTTGTGCCGTTGGAACGAGTATTTCAACAGGTATGACAACCTCGATTTCGTATACGAGATTGAGTGGTGTTCCCTTTCTGTTTTCCTTGCGCAAAGTACGATGAGCCCATAAGACGTTGGATACTTCTTCGACCCAATGTGTACCATTATCTGTGATACAAGCTAACCGCAGGTAAGTCGCTAATAACCAGGGGTTAGTGATAATCCGTAGTTAATAAGCTATGATTAATAAACTGGGATCCAAATGAGGAAGAATTGGTTCCGAACTTATTATCAAATGATTCACTTTGTGTAATTGGATTTGAGAGAATTAGGAATTACAAATTTAGTGAATGAGTACAAATGAAAGGGAAAGAAACTATTTATACTAGGAAACAAGGAAGGAAACTAGCTAACTGCTTTTCTAGCGCGTTTTGTAACTGAATTGGACTTCACACGTGCCTCGCACGTGACTCGGGTTTAAACTTGCGTTTGGCACTTACCAATCCATCCCCCATAGAATTTGACTTTCCATAGTCAAACTGCACTTGTATCTTGATCAAATTCAGCGTACTTCTTTAGCAACTATGAGTACAACTCTCAGGTTGCCTCTTCTTCACTGCCATTTGACCATTGCACTAACACATAGGCCACAGCTTTGGTGTTCACCTTGCCAAGCCCCGTGTCAACGATCTTTACTAGAAACACAAATAGAAGGCCTTCATTTTCATACATAGGTAAAGTACCTGGTTTGTCCATAGATCCTTTGCAAAGCTTGAGTTGTGAGACATGAAACACTAGGTGGATTTGACTTCCACTTGGAAGCTGAAAATTGTACGCTCCACTGCCAACCTTTTCCACAGTTTTGAATGGACCATAGTACTTAGCTGAGAGCTTGTTGTAGGGGCTTTGTCTAGCTGTCACTTGCCTGTAAGGTTGTAGATTAAGGTAGACCCTTTCTATCAGTGTTCTTGTCTGCTAAGCTCTTCATCATGTCTTGTGCCCTCTTTAAATGAAACTTGAGCATCTCCACCACTTGCTCTCTTGCCTGTATTGTTCTATCCACAGATTCCACAACACTTTCCCCAAACAAATAAGGCATATGAACAGGTGGTGCTTGGCCATACAACACTTCAAATTGAGTAGTCTTGATAGGTTGTTGACATTTGCAGCTTGACTTTCAAAACTCGTGTTTTTCTATAAATTAATGACTTTGTATCAAACTCGTGTTTTTCTATAAATTGTCACTTTCGACCCATTTGACCCGCAAGTTAATAAGCTTATGTTTTTATCATAATGGACTCAAAACTACTTTTAATAGGTTTCCAACTTTAATTTGAATGTTGGGATATGAATACCACAATGTAATAATACCTTGTATAACTATAGACACAAAAATATGTGTAAAAATAGTCAAAAATACGTTTAGTTCAAGCGATATGGAAAAAGCAACTGATAATTTTAATGAGTTGGGTGTTTTAGGTGAGGGCGGGTTTGGCGTGTTTATAGTGGGACCCTTGAAGACGGGACTAAAGTTGCTGTCAAGGTACTTAAACGTGATGATAAACAAGGGGGTCGGGAATTCTTGGCAGAAGTTGAAATGCTTAGCAGACTTCACCATAGGAATTCTTGGCAGAAGTTAAACATGTATTTGAATCTGTACAGACCAACATGTATTCATATTTGTCGACTTTGCAAGTGCATTATGACAAAGGTCTATGAACATAAATAAACGACCTTTCAGATTTATTACTGTAGAAAAAAAGGCCATAAAAAACAATATACAGTAACTGATAAAAACCAAACATTAAATCTGCTTTGGTAAAAAGATAATCAATGTACACATTTTTTTTGCTATATGACAAAAAAAGTTCCAATGCTTCTTGAATTATAACATTTAGAACAGAAACAATCATAAAGTCAGAAAAATTAATTTATATGAAACTGTCCAATTTAGCAAAATCGTTTGTTATGCCTTAGTATAACACAAGTAAGTCGTTACTCGGTGCTTCCTTTGGGTTTGCTAATACATAAAAGCGCAACTTGACCGTAACTCCCGATGACCCAACCCCTTGGCTTTAGTTGTGCACTCACAACATAGTTGCTGAGATCAGCTTCACAAAGTATTTGCATATCACCATATACAAAGAGGTAATTAGGTTGTTTGGACAATTATCACGAAACCATAAAAGTTAAGGGTATTTAGAAAACCCGTTGTACAAATTAATTAGATCCAAACCAGAAACCGAACCAAAAAGGTAGGAGCCTAATTGTACCAAATGGTCTTGCTTGTTACTTGAACCGAATTTGCTGATCACATAGTTCATTCAACTTGAGACATGTAAACCATGTAAGGAAAGATGATGGAAACTCAGTTATATTCTATTAATGATAAATGAGTTGATGACCAAATATGTAAGCTTAAGCCGCCTAAGAAAATTGATACTTGTTTATGATCCTTATAAAGCTTGTTTGCTCTCTATACTTTATCTTAGCCTAATCATTTGATCTTAGTAGATTACAGAAATTGGTCTAAGCTTGATAACTACTAAGTTGGGACGTCCTATTATGCTTGATGCATATACGTGCAATCTGTGTGTGAAGTCATGGGGTTGCAACACCTATGCAAGAACCCTTATTGAGGTTTCGTCTAAAAAGCATTGGTTGAATCCCTTGTCGTGGCCATTCCATATCCAAATGGTTCGGGTCATAGTATGGAAACCATTGAAGTGAATATGAGTGGCAGCCGCCTCGATGTGATAATTGTAAGATTATTGATCATAATGATGATCGCTGTCTTAAGAAGGTAAAGGTTTTTGAGCCTACAATGACTATGATGACAGATTTGTGGAGATTAATCCCAAACATGGGAAAGGGAAACAACCATCCAAACCTAAATATTGATGGTGTTCGGCTAACTAAACCAAAGCCTAATTACTACTATCGTCCAATTAGTAAACCAGCTAGTGGGAATGGAGAGGCTTCAACATTGCAAACAAAAGATAACAAGGAGACGTCTATACCGGTTCATAATGGTAAAACAATTCCCGATTTGCAAAATCTCAACTATGTCTCTCTTAAGAATTCGTTTACTGCTTTAAGGAATGAAGACGATATATTTGACGCTACTGATGTGCAAAGGAAGAAGGATGATACTTTTGGAAGTCCTAATCATGATAGTGACGACGAGGAAGTCGAAGAGATGTTTGTTGAAAAGGCTCCTCCCAAGAAGACTCCCAGGAAAACAAAACTAGTATTTGGTCGGGTAGAAAAGCGGACTCTCCTAAAAGTGTTGGTGATTTTGCGTCACCATATGATTTAAGTGTAATGGATTGACTTAGTTGACCAATGTGTAATCATGATAAATGTTCAACGAGTCGGGGTTGTGCGGAGTGCACACTTGTTTGGCGTTATTATGATTATCATTCGGGGCGAAGCCCCGAGTGACGGGGGTCCGGAGGCAGCGCCCCTGGCAGCAGGGTCCAAGGGGCGGCAGTTATAACTGGTTTGGTGGTTAAACTAACTGCTATGCAGTTATAACCGAAAATCAGTTTTGTTGTTGTTGGTCATATATTCATCAAATCTCTGGTTCTGTTTTCATAACATCAAAACACATTCTCATTTCATAATCTGAGTTTTATCCGATTTAAGATTTCGATAGAACCATCGAAATACTTCGATCTGAAAGTGTTTACACGACTCTCAGATTTCTGTGATCATAAATTCCTAACAAAGATCGAAGTATTTGTGATCATGACGAACCGAGAATCTATGAAGGATATGACGAGTAAGTTCGATAAGTTGGATAAGTTTGAAGGGCAGGACTTTCGTCGCTGGCAAAAGAAGATGCACTTTCTGCTTACCACACTGAAAGTTGTGTACGTCTGAGTTCTACACCCAGTCCCGTTATGGTTCCCCGAGGAAAGAAACTTTGGAGGCGACTAGGAAGAGGATGAAGTGGGAGAACGACGACTACATATGCCGTGGTCACATTCTAAACGGTATGTCTGATTCCCTATTTGATATCTATTCAAACGTTGAATCTGCCAAAAGCATATGGGGAGTCCTAGAATCCAACAATGGAGAGATGCTTCTGGCCAAAGAGGTTTTTTGTGAGTAATTTTAAGTATTACAAGATGGTTGATACCAGGCCTGTCATGAACAATTTCATGAAATGTTATGGATTTCAGGGACAATTTATCCACATAATTTAATGATGGATGAGCCATCTCAGTTGCAGTTAATCATGATAAAACTGCCCCCTTCCTGGAAAGAATTCAAACATGGTTTGAAACATAAAAAGGAAGAGTTAAATTTGGTTCAACTTGGTAGTCATCTACGAATTGAGGAAGGATTAAGAAATCAGGGAACTGATAATAATCCTAAAGGAATGAACCAAATTGGATCATCTTTCTGTCAACATGGTCTGAAGGTTTGATGGCAAAGTCAAAAATACCAAAAAAATAAGAACAAAAGAGAGTTACACAGTGGCCGATGATAAATTTGCCAACAAAAAGGGTACATGACTTGTTGGGAACTGTAACAAGCGGTCTTTGAATGAAGGATTGTCGCTTCGTCAGGGCAAGGATGGCTCGTGGTTCAAATGGGGTCTAATGGGTTCCTGAAATAGCAACAAGGTTATGATTCTGTTTTACGACAGAATTTTTATAATGTTTTACATTATGTTTCTGTTATTTCTGATGCATTTTATGTTCAGGATGATGAAGTTGCTTGGTGGGTTGATTCGGGTGCAACAAGTCATGTTTGCAAGGATCTTCGTTGGTTTCAAGTCTGTAAATCGATTGAAGATGGATCGTTTGTAAAGATGGGAAACGTTGCAACTGAACCAATCAAAGGAATAGGGCGTGTTTTATTGACTTTCACTTCTGGAAAAACTTTATGTTTAGATAATGTATTGTATGTACCTGGGATTCGAAAGAATCTTGTTTCTGAAATTGTGTTGAATAAGTGTGGCTACAAACAAGTGTTGGAAAGTGACAAGTATATCTTGTCAAGACATGGTTCATTTGTTGGATTTGGTTATGTATGTAATGGTATGATTAGATTAAATCTGAATTATCCTTTGTTTAATGCTTCTGCTTGTATGATTACTTCTAGTCATAGTAATAGTTTAAGCAAATCTGAATTATGGCATGCTAGACTAGGACATGTTCATTACAAGAGAATGAGGGATATGTCTAAAATGAGTTTAATACCTGCTTTTGACATGACACATGAAAGTTGCAAAACTTGTATGTTAACAAAGATTACTAGACAACCATTTAAGGGTGTTAACCGGGAAAGCAAAGTATTAGATCTCATACATAGTGATTTGTGTGATTTTCATGCCAATCCTTCACTAGGACATAATAAGTATGTCATTACTTTTATTGATGATGCTTCTAGATATTGTTATGTCTATCTATTGCATGCTAAACATGAAGCTCTAGATAAATTTAAAATTTATAAACAAGAAGTAGAACTTCAAAGACAAGATTTAATAAAAGTATTGCGTACTGATAGGGGTGGTGAGTATTATGATCCAGTTTATTTCCAATCAACTGGTATAATACATCAAACCACGGCTCCTTACACACCACAACAGAATGGGGTGGCTGAAAGGAAGAATAGGACTTTAAAGGAAATGGTGAATTCCATGTTATCCTATTCTGGACTAAGTGAAGGGTTTTGGGGTGAGGCTATGTTGACAGCCTGTTATATTTTGAATAGAACTCCAAACAAAAATAGTAAACAAACCCCTTATGAAATTTGGACCAAGAAGGTACCAAATTTGACTTATTTGAGGGTTTGGGGCTGTAGAGCGGTTGTAAGGCTAACTGAACCCAAAATGAAAAATCTGGGTGAGAAAGGTATAGATTGTATCTTCATTGGTTATGCTGAGCATTCCAAGTGTTATAGGTTTTATGTTATAGAACCTAATGATTATGTGTTGGTGAACTCTATAATAGAGTCAAGAGATGCTATATTTGATGAAGAACATATACGTCTATACCTACATCAAGAGGTACGATTTAGCCATCTTCAAGTAAGATAGCTGAAGATGAGGTTGAAGGTACTGGTGATGTACCTGGTTCATCTGTTCCTAGAAAAAGCACTAGAACAAGAAAAGCAGTCTTTTGGGTCTGATTTTCAACTTTATTTGGTTGAAGGAACAAGAGATAAGACTTTATCTCAATGTGAATATTGTTTCATTATTGAGGAGGATCCAAGGACCTTGAGTGAAGCAATGGCTTCTAGGGATGTTGCTTTTTGGAAAGAAGCAGTTCAAAGTGAGATTGATTCCATCATGCATAATGATACTTGGGAATTAACTAATTTGCCTCCTAGATGCAAAGCATTAGGATGTAAATGGATCCTAAAAAGGAAGATGAAAGTGGATGGAAGCATAGATAAATATAAAGACAGATTGGTTATCCAAGGCTTTAGAAAAAAGGAGAAAATTGACTTCTTTGATACTTATGCTCCTATTGCTAGGATTTCCACTATTAGATTGTTGTTAGCTCTTGTAGCTATACAGGATCTAGTTATTCACCAAATGGATGTGAAAATGCATTTTTAAATGGTGATTTGGATGAGGAAATTTACATGAAACAACCTGAAGGGTTTGTGATGTCTGGACATGAAAGCAAGGTATGTAAATTAAAAAAATCATTGTATGGTCTGAAACAAGCACCAAAACAATGGCATCAAAAGTTTGATGATGTTGTGTTGTCTAATGGTTTTTCTTTAAACCAAGCTGAAAAATGTGTGTATAGCAAATTTGAAGCTTCTGGTAAAGGAGTACTAATTTGTTTATATGTGGATAACATGTTGATCTTTGGTACTGACCAAGATCAAGTAAACAAGACAAAGGAATTCTTGTCATCTAATTTTCATATGAAAGATCTGGGGGAGGCTGAGGTGATTCTTGGTATTAGAATCCAACGAGGAAACAATGGTATCTCTATTTCTCAATCTCATTATATTGAGAAGGTACTGACAAAGTTTAACTTTGCTAATTGTTCTTCTGTTTATACTCCTGTAGATCCTACTATGAAGTTTTGACCTATTAAAGGAACTTCAATGTCTCAGCTAAAATACTCTAGAGCTATTGGATTTCTTATGTATGCCATGATTAGCACTAGACCAGATATAGATTTTGCTGTAAGAAAGCTTAGTAGGTACACTAGCAATCCAAGTGCTCTACATTGGCAAGCTCTGGGTCGAGTATTTTAGTATTTGAAAGGAACAATGGATTATGGTTTGACTTATAGTGGTTATCCTTCTGTTATAGAAGGTTATTCCGATGCCAGTTGGATTAATAATATGGAGGATCACTCGTTTACGAGTGGTTGGGTATTTCTTCTTGGAGGAGGTGCAATTTCTTGGGCTTCAAAGAAACAGACTTGTATTACAAGCTCAACCATGGAGTCTGAATTTGTGGCTTTGGCTGCAGCTAGTAATGAATCTGAGTGGCTGAGGAATTTGGTTTATGAAATTCCTTTGTGGCCTAAACCGATGTCTACCATTTCTATCAGATGTGATAGTGCTGCTACCTTGGCTAAGGCTTATAGTCAAGTGTATAATGGCAAGTCTAGACACTTAGGTGTTAGACATAGCATGGTTCGTGAGCTTATCATGAATGGTGTGATATCTGTGGAGTTTGTAAGAACTCAATTGAATTTAGCCGACCATTTAACCAAAGGGTTAGCAAGAGATCTCGTACGCAAGGCGGCTATTGGGATGGGTTTAAAGTCCACCTAATTAAGTCCTTGTATCAAGATACCCAATTCCCATCTAACGTAATGTTAGATGCTGAATTCAATAAGGAAAGCTTGATATCTTTGGATTGGAACACATAATTACATCATCCCACGGTATGTGTTCAGAACTGCAAGATAAATGAGGTTGAAATTATATTTCTTAATGGTTTTTTGACAACTTGCATGTGCAGGTGCAAGAGTAAAAAAAACTACCTATATAAGCATGAAGTTTAGCTGCTTCAAGAAGCTTGGGACTTGGCTTTGATATGCTTATTGAAGGATAGGACACAAGCTAGTAAAACATAGTGTCAAGTAGAACATGTGAGTGTGTAAACTGTTGTGTATATTATCTTCATGTATTCACTATGAATAGAAAGAGTTCAATCCTTTAGTGACACTCTGATATTCGAATATTTGTAATGCTAATGTACTAATGTGAAATTCAATCGTCTCGATCTTTCATTTATGCATCAGTTTGTTGTTTGTTATGAGTTTGCTTTAAGTTAATCAATATTACACTTAAATGGGGGAGGAATGTTGGGTATTTTGCGTAACCAATATGATTTAAGTGTAATGGATTGACTTAGTTGACCAATGTGTAATCGTGATAAATGTTCAACAAGGCAGGGTTGTGCGGGGTGCACACTTGTATGACGTTATTATGATTATCATTCGGGGGCGAAGCCCCCGAATCACGGGGGTCCAGGGGCAGCGCCCCTGGTAGCAGGGTCCAAGGGGCGGTAGCCCCTTAGCTTGGAAAATTTTTATTTGGTGTAAAGTGCTATGTTAAAAACACACTTAAAAATAAAATTCCCAGAATTATGGACTTGATTTTTGCCCCTTAATTTAACTTATTTGGTAGTTAAATAACTGCTATGGCAGTTACAACCGATATTCAGTTTTGTTGGTCACATATATTATCAATCTCATCTCTGGTTCGTTTTTTCATAACAAAAAAAACACATTCTCGATTCTTAATCTGAGTTTTATCCGATTTGAGATTTCGATAGAACCATCAAAATACTTCAATCTGAAAGTGTTTACACGACTCTCAGATTTCTGTGATCATAAATTATAACATTCTACACATGTATTCACAACATTTTTGACAAAAAAATACACACGATTGTCGTATTCGTCGAACAATTTGTCTACAATTACAATCTACGCCACTTGGTCAACACATGTTCTAACCCCAAAACACAAGGCATGACTAATTGCAACAAGTTTGTCAAAGTCAAGTTCATTGTATAGAACTATAGACCATATAGAACACGCAAAAAATATAAAAAAATCTAACCAAGAGTTGACTTATTTTGAGGTTGGCACTTATGAGTCATGCTCCAATATTCCATGCATTTGTATCTATATAACATATTCATAACAAGATGAAACTATGGAAGAGGGCTTCCGGAGCTCTAAAAGATCATAAAAGTATTCTCAGAGCGAGTCTGACTTCTCGATCTGGGCTCCAGAATACAAATATAGAAACCACAGTGATAAAGGCCACCACCCATGATGAATCTCGCGTTGATTACCATAGTATACAACGCGTATTTGCATGGGTGAAAATATCTGATGACTCTTTACATCATGTGTTGTGGGTCCTCTTTCGCAGAATGAAGAAGACCGGCAATTGGCTGGTGACCTTAAAAGGACTCATGCTTTTGCATGGAGTTTTTTGTAGTAAGGTTCCCAGGATTAAAGAGATTGGAAGGTTACCATATGATCTAATTAATCTCAAAGATAAGCATACTAATTAAGCACGGAAAAATGTTGGGTTTAAACAATTTTATACGTGCTTATTATGCCTTTTTAGACGAGAAATCATCATTTACATTTCTTCATTCACGAGAACAAACAAAACAAAGGGAGACTTTGTCACACGATGAAACGAATGAGGAACATAAGCAAAGCTTGTGATACAAGATTTTATTTGGTTATAAAATCTCTAAGGCTTGCTCGATACCTTGCTCGAGATACAGCTGAAGTCGAGTCAACCAGTCACCATGCTTGTTCTTGAAGCCATGGACTGTATTGTGATCGAGGTTTTTGATATCTATGGTTGAATTAGCAATGGAATTGGAACGGTTATTGAAAGGATATACTCTGCAGGGATTGGTGAGGCTAAAATGACATTGTCGATTCTGCATAAAGCAAAAGTTCAGAATGAATAACTATTGGTTTTTTAAACTTTTGTAGGGATATCGGGTTAATAATGCCTCTCACTGCCCCAATATGGAACAAGTGCCTGAAGAAAGCATTAGAGAGGAGGATATTATTAGTGGAATTTCATGAATCGAGCAATTTCCAAAAGAAGAGGAGAAACGGGTTGTAGTTGTAGAGAAACACATATTGCAGAAAACACATGATGACAACAATATGTTAAAGACTCTTCCGTTCAACAAAACATCCTTCAAGTGCCTGATCTAATTTATCTATGACTAGTTTTTCAGATGAACAACAACATAAAGAAATTTTGCAGCATCAGTGATCACTTATTTCCATTTATATGTGAAATTGATTCATACTTTCCATACCATACTCAATCGTCTTAGATTAATTACTTATGTAAATCAAATCATTAAACTTTCTAATCCGTCTCATCAATTCGTATAATTAAAATCTCTCTTGTCCAATCTACTTTACATAGCTAAAAATGAAATGTAATAGTTAACTATAACCATTAAAGCAAACATATCCACATTTATATAAATCAGAGTGGTTTTGTTTGGTTAGAAGATCTTCAATTACAATCCAATTAGGGGCGGAGGAGATAGGGGGACTAGTGGGTGTTAAGCCTCCCCCAACTAGCCCAATAAGTTCACTACAATATAGTCTAAAAGCCTAATATTTTAAAAACTATAATGGTCAGCCCCTACCAATATTACCCATTCAATATCTGGTAACAGATTTGATCAATTCAAATGGTAAGTTATAATCACATTTAATGACCCTGATTAAATTGGTTATGTAACCCCTATTTCCTATAATTATAGAGGATAATTATGAAAAAGATTATATCTCCTATAATCTCTCATAATTCCATTTGACTAGGGTTTGAGTATACCCCTTATAAATAGATGATCACAACTTCATGGAAAAAACAACACAAAAAACATAAACACTTAGAAGCGAAGGGTTCTTAATTTGTGACTAAAACAAGAACAAGCACTTGGTTTTATCCCAAGGATGTATTCGTGTAACCCAAGCATAGGGTCGAATAATCTTGTTTCGAAAGTGATTACACGACTTAGTGTTGAAAGAGAGATTGTTCGTACCCTTTGTACTAATAACGTAATTGATGATTTTTACTCCAAAACGCAAAGACGTGTACCAAATGAAAAAACGCAAGGTACTATTACTTGTATTGGGGTTTTGCTTGTACTAAGTGAATATTAGAGAAGACTTCCTGCTAAGAAAATAGCACCGTTAGCCTTACCACGGGAGGGGAGTCCCGTGATTAAGCTCAGGTGTAAGAGTAAGTATGAGTTATTAGTAGTATGTGTGTAATGATAGCAGAAGTCATACCGGTCTAAGGAGTGTTTAGGTGTCTTCTTATATTAGCGATGTGGTCATGTTTGGAACCAATTGAGTCACAGGACGAGGTTCGCTTTATTACCCGGTGGGTAATAGGGTTGTTTTTTGTGAGGTCAACGTCGATGATGCTACCACCTTTTGTAGCGTAGCTGCTTAGGTTATCGTTATCATCGTTTGTTATCCTTATTAGGAATGTTTACGTTCTTATTCGAAGTCCCATGCTTTGTCCCTTACTCTTTTAGTTTAGTCACGGGTGACTTTGTCGTGTAGTGGTGCGTGCTCCGCAAGAGCGTGCGGAGCAGCGAGGCTTATGCTCCTTGCGGCCATGTGCGGGTTGCTTCTCGTGGAGCGGTCTGTGTCTCGGATCCTTTTAGGCTTGGGCCCGTTACTTGTCGTGTGATCTGGGCCTGCGGCCTGGTTAACACTATACGTCATCATGTCCCCCCCAGTCTAGTGTGTCTTCCGTGTGTGTAGAAGGTGCTACTAGACTCAGATCTATTTGGCTGTTGGCGGTCAGCGGCTTTGGATGCGTCTTTCGTACGCCGCTTGGTAGGTAGACTTGTGTGACGTGGCTTACTCTTAGCCACGCCATTTTCTGACTGATGTGACGCTGTGTTAGGCACGTGAATTGTCGCAACTGTTCATCTCCCTTCGTTTTTGTCGTCCGATGAGGGGTGTGGACGCGTGTCTCAATCTTAACTCTTGTGATTTTCTTTTTGTTTGGCCAAGTATAAAGTTGCTGGTTGTTTTACTGTTTTACTCTGTTGATCGTGTTACTCCACTTTTTTTCCATCTTTTTACTCTTGCTCATCTAGTTCTTTCCTGTGTGCTTGTTTTTCACCAGACCGTGGATCCTTAGTTACAGGTTAGGTTCTCTCTTCTTGCACTTGAAAATGGTTGGTAGTTCGATTTATAGTGTCACTTCTGTTTTGATACAAAAGGACTTAGATCTCCATTGTGTTGCTTTTAATATTCTGGCCGAGTTGCGGCCGGAATTTCCTGATCGGGACTCTACGATCAAAGATAGCCCGGAGAGAAAGATTGGCATGTATACCCTCTTTAACTCTATCATCATGTATGGATTTAAAGAATGTTCGTCTTGTGGAGCTTTGTATAATAGAGAACATTGTTGTTCAAATGTGAGTTTCGTAGACAATTTTGTTCGTGATCCTAATCTAATTTCTTATGAGGAAACCCCCGACTCGTCTCAACAACCCCCACGTAATTGTTCCAAGTGTGGTGGTCCATTTGGTGGTCTATATTGTCGATAATGTACTTGTGAGCAGTGTAGAAGAAACTATACAGATGAAGTTTGTGCTTTATGTTGTTATGAATTTGAAAAATCATTCGTTAATGATTCAAACCCGAATTCTTTCATTGATTCTCCATATATTTTCAGCCCACCACCACAACCCCAGACGTATTCTTGTGAGTTTTATGGAAACAATGCTCATTATGATTGTCCACCTCAAGTTCCGTTTATCTATAATCCAAAACCGTGTTACAATCAAAATTTTGATAATAATTTTCCACAAACTCCACCAAGTCTTCCACAATATCTTTGTTATACCCATTGTGGGGGTCCTCGTGAGACTTTTCAATGTGATCAATTAATCTTCGATGAGCCTTATTGTGAAAACGGTGGGGGACCTCATATGAGTTTTCAGTGTCAACCAATGAATCAAAATTTCTATAATTCAAATTCTTCCGGTTTTGACCAATTTCAACCCCCGCAGTATCCTGAGGAAAGTATTAAAGAATTTTCTGTAAAGTACGCTCAAGAAATGATAACTACGATGCAATCCGCTGTGAAAATAGTGACTCAACAACATGAGAAGGTAGTTCATAAAGAGCAAGAGGAGCAGGCAACTTTTACTCCATATTGGAAAATTCTTATTATTAACGATGATGATGATGAGTACACTATTCAATATATGGAATATTTAGAGAATTCGTCTAATGCAATCACACCCGATTTACCAACCGAGAAACCCAGTAACTCTCTAAGTATGGGGGACGAGCATCTTAGCACTATTCCGGAAACGGAACCGGACGAAGTAATAAAGCCTAGTGTTAAGGACCTTGTCCCAATTCCAAGTGAGTCCGAGGGTATTTCCGACGATACATGTGATGTGCCTTTTTGTGATAATTCTCCTCCTCTTGATATTTTAAACGATCACTTTGAGATTTTCTCCGATTTTAATGATGATTGTACTTTGAGTGATGACGATTATGGTGAGGACATTGATTACGTTGAGGCATTACCTCCCGATTCCGAGCTCGTCAGCTTAGAGGAGGTGAAGGACGATATACTTCGTGAGAAATTATTGAATATCAATCTTCTTATTGCTAAGATTGAGTCTTTGAATGACAACCCCACTCTTGATTTTGTGCTCAAGTCTCCTTCCCAATTTCCTATCCCCGTTGAGGATAGTGACTCTTTCTTTGAGAAGTCCGATACTTCTCTCTCTTATTCGGATAATTCTTTACCCGAATTCGAGACTTTTAACAATCATACAGAAGAGACGAGTAGTGGCAGTACCACTACTCATGATGATAACTCTCTTCCCGAGTATGATTCGTTCCTTTTTGAGATTGAGCCCGATCAGGGAGAGTTGACTAGCATTGTTATGGAAGATATTTTGGGAGAACCTCGTTTTCATATGGCTAATGAGTTACCCACCCATCCCACCCTTATGCTGGATTCAGACTTCATTCCTTTTGATGATTCCCACGAATCCGATCTTGAAGTTTCTTTTTCTTCCGGAACTAGAAATAAGATATTTGATCCGGAGATATTCTTTGAAGTCCAATCCAAGAGATTTCTATCTCAGGATACATTTTCTATCTCATTTATCCGTAATCCTCTTTTTCCAATGTTTGATACTTTGCTTCCATTTTCGTCCGAAAATGAGGATAAAGTTTTCAATCTTGGTATTCTCTATTCTAATCTCTTATCTCATCGGGGCAAAATAACTTCTGATTTTTCTGAGAGCCCGATGATGATTTTTGGAGGGTACATTCCTTTTTTGGATGTTCATTATCTCCATTTCTATCCCCCTTGACCAGCTCAAATATGGGGGATCGAGTCAGGCTCAAGACTCGGTTAACAAAAATAAGCGCTTCGTGGGTGGCAACCCATGCTTATCCTTAGTAGTATATTCGTATATTATTTATAAATAAGTGTGATGTGAGGAGGCTCGCCTCTTCCTTTCTCGTGTTTCGTGTTTTATGGTTTATGTCCAGGATTGCCCGGATTTTGAAGACTCTCGTGCTCGTGGTTTTGTCCATCGTCCACTCGATCTTCAATCCTTCGCATGCGTATATATATGGGAATCCAATATCTAAGATCTTATTGATTTAACGTTTATCTATTATCAAACGGCTTTCGATTTGCGTAGAAACCCCTTAATATTTGGATTATGCCTTGAAATTAGTATGGGGGTGACAATCTCACATTGAGGACAATGCGTAGTTCTAGTATGGGGGGGGGATCTTTCGATTCGATCTTGCTTGCATTTGTCTTGTCTTCACGTAACCCTGTTTTTCCACCAAAAATAGCAAAAGTATGCCAAATTTAAAAATTTTCAAAAAGAGAATAAGTGTGTTGACACGATGTTTTGTCTTTTTAAGGAATAAATTTTGACTTGATCGAGCATGTTGCGCTCTAGCTTTCCTCTTAACTTATATAAATTTAAGTTTTTGCTAGTCTTTTATACAATAAGCTTTAAAATGCGAATTCTAGCTTAAAAAGAGCCAAGAATTTGCAAGTTTCCATGGCAGACTTTAAATATGCAAAGCTTGTTTGATTAGACTAAGCATTCGCGGATCTTTTTATTAAAGATTTTAAATTTGGGAAGAACGAGAAATGATAGAGTTTTATATAAGTTAGATGCTAAACATAGAGTAGTTGAAACTCTTTAAGGCTCATAGAGGTTAATTGTGGCTTTTTGCTCCCACCAGATTAATAAACGTTATATAAGGCTACCGATTCCTGACGGCTCGCTCAGTTGTTATTAGGTAGTTAAGAAGATACAGGACTTGAATTTGGCTACTAATATAATAAGTTATGTAATTAAAACAAAAGCCGAAATAAGTCCACCACCTCTTGCCGGCTCACAACGATGTGCGTAGTCATTTTAAGGGTGGATGGTAAGAAACAATATAAAACCTGGGCTGATAAAAGTTTACTGCATCTTGCCGGCTCACAACCGATGTTGCAGTCTTCTAAATAAGGCACATGTAATAAACAAGACTGATAATTGAAAGTTTGCTCCTCTTGCGTAATAAACCGAAGCCGAAATAAGACCACTACCTCTTGCCGGCTCACAACCGATGTGGTAGTCGTTTAAAGGGTGGAGTTAATAATAATAATAAACTGTGGGCTGATAAAAAGTTTACTGCATCTTGCCGGCTCACAACCGATGTTGTAGTCTTCTAAATAAGGCACATAGTAATAATCCGAGACTAAAAAAAGTTAGCCAAATTTCGACTCCGGGGTTATCTAAAAAGGATAACTCCTAAATCGTGCGAAATTAGAACCTTAATGTGCACCTTATTCTTACCATATCGTCTCTTTAGGAAAAGATTTCAAACTAATTATTGTCTAAACCGGGTTATACAGTATGTGAATAAGACATTAATTTATTTGTCAGCAATAATAATAATAAAATCTTTAAATGAATTAGGAAATAAGGGAGCAGAAAGTAGATATGCATGTCACAATTAGCATTTATGAGTAGTGATAGCATCTTAACTTGTATTTAACAATGATTTCGTTTTTAAGCTTGGTTTGGGGCAGTGAAAAATCGAGGACGAAGAATTTATTCCTTTTATTGTTTCTTGTTCTATAAAGTTATGTTATGAATGTACGAATAATTAATGCTTAAAAATGGTTAAAGGAGGGGCTTTTCAAAACTAGTGATTTCTTAATCCCCTTTGATGAACACTTAGCTACTTTTCTAAGTAATTAGTTTAGGGGGGTTGAAATTTTTGGTTTTCTAAGTTTGTATTTATAGCATTGCGTGAGAACACGGCAATAGCTTAGTATGGGGGATTTTGGTATGTGAGTAATTACACATACCTTTTACCTAATAAAACGAGCTAATAAGACCAAATTAAGCTCGCATTTCCATTACTTAAATAAGCTCAAATTAAGGGATATTGTGAATTGTGTCTTGCAGGTAACAAATATTGCACAAAAGGACAAAAACGAAGCAAAACAGACAAAACCAAGCACGGGAATAGAAAGAGTATAAAAAACCGAGGCCGAAGGCGTACCCATCTTCTATGGACCAACCCGTACTCATTTTAATGGGTCGGGTCAGCCCATTAGTTTATAAACCTAAACCATTAAGCCATTAAGCTTTAATCCATTATCTATAAACCTTAACCTATAATCCAGGCCCAAATCCAATTTCCAAGCCCAAGTCCAAAACCGATTTATAAAACGTTTGGTCAAACACACAAGGTCAAGGTCAAAATTACTGTACCTCTTCCCCATTTCCCTCCCATTTTACTTTCACCACATCGCAGGGTGAAATCCTCCCAATCACACGCATCAAGTACTTCTAGAAGCATAATCCTGACACGTCTGACATCTCACATGTCCACGCTGGCAATCCCCAGCTTTCTTATTGGATGATGGGACGTGTACTTCATCCAACGGCTCAAAATGATATGAATTGAAGGCGGTTATTGATAGAGGGCCAAGATTAGAGTTGGGGGAGCGTCTCAAGAGGCTAGAAGGTTCTTCCCACTACTATATAAGGAGGGCTTCACTCACAGAATTCATCATCTAGGAGTAGGGTAGCTTATTAGCTTTGTAGTTGCTTATTTTAGCTTATTGTTCTTTCATTTAAATGTAATTTACTTTTCAAAGCCTTGTAATCTCTTTCAACTTTAATAAAATTCATTTTAGTTTTTAATTCGTGTTTTAAATCCATTATTGCTTTTTGACACTATGTTAGAAATTACTTAAATAAGCTCAAATTAAGCTCGCATTTCCATTACTATTGCTTATTCAGCTAAGCTCTTCCAAAACTTAGCTGAATAAGCTGTCCCAATCATATTTTCTTTTTTCAAATCTGAATAAGCCAAAACTGGAAGATAAGTCAGATTTGGATGGACTTACAGGGCTTATTCAAAGCTTATTTTATAAGCTAGCTTATTGATAAGCTCATTTGAGCATTTAAATCCTTGTTTAGAGCAAAGGATTAAGGTACACTTTTCCTTTTCTTTCTTTTTAGCTTATTATCTATACTGCTTATTGTCTGCTTATAATTCTGCTTATCTATGCTTATTATTGCTCTTACATGCTTATTTTGCCTTTATTAGCTTTTCATGTTAGTTTAAGAACTTAGTTTTAGGTTGATGTTAGCTCATTCATTTATGTCCAAATTTCATAATTAGCTTTTTGGTTCAGCTTATTCATTAGAGCGTATGTCTAGATAATTTTTGCTTATTGGTCTTCAAAAGTCATAAATCCTCAGCTGTTTTTAGTTTTCAGTTCTTATCTAGGTCTCTCTTAGCTTAAAAGTGAAAATGCAAAAGTTAAAGGGGTGTTTGGGACAAAGTTTTACAAAGGGTCAAATAGTGGTAAATTTCGTTTTTAGTACTCAATTTAGTTTTCATTAGCTTAGATTTAGTCTAAATGCAAGTTTCCATAAGATTAGATTAGATAGTATTAAGCTTTGAAGGTTGATTTAGGAAAAATGCAAGTCTGCAGTTTAAAAGTTTTACAAATCAGCTTATTTTGTGGATTGTCTTAGAAATAGACTTGAATTGTGTTCTTTGTGTCAAAATGAGTCTCTAATGCATGAATTAACATCTGTTTTGAGTCATAGGTTTTTGAAAGTTATTTTTTTATGAAAATCAGTTAAGTGGTCAAGTTTTGTAGTTTTGGCTAAAAGGGTCTCTTTGTGCAGATTAAGTAAGGTCAATTCATAGCTTATTTTAGGTTAATCTTTGCTTATAATGGTCTTAAGTTCATCTGTTTTCTTAGTTGTTAGTTGATAAAAATCCTTTTTGGAGTCTTAAAAATTAAGCTGCACATTGTCATTTCTTCAAAAAGCCAAAATACAAAAGTAGTGTGTCTGCCATTTCCTCAAGTCTTTTCTGGCTTATTTACTTGTCCAATTTTCTAATTTTTAGCTTCTATGTATTCCTTGGTCATCAAACTCAATCTGTTTTGAAATTTTTGCTCATTTCTAGTGCTTATTTGTTCATTCTCTAAAGTAGGCAAAAAGTCTTTTAAGTCCTCTATAGTCCTTTTAGAGTCAATCTGCCTTTTAGCTAATTACAGTCTTTCCAAGTTTTGTAGTTTTGGCTAAAAGGGTCTCTTTGTGCAGATTAAGTAAGGTCAATTCATAGCTTATTTTGTTTTACCATTTGCTTATTGAGTCTATTAAAGCCAAACAGTTTTAGCCTAAAGTCAAAAAGGCTTATAAGCTAAATCTGTCCTTTTTCATAGTTTTTTCAGCTTATCTAATAAGTTTCAGTCATATGTCCTTTTATTAATTAGCTTATTTTTGCTTGTAATTAGCTTTTTCAAATAGAAATTAAAAAAAAATGTTTTACAAAAAGAGATGGCCACAGGTTTCGAACCTATGACCTCCCCTTTCATAGCCAACACATTTAACACACACTCTCAACACCAACTGCCCTTGGGACTTTTTCAAACATATCTTGCATCATTTAATACTTAATGTCTTTTGTCTAGTTTAGCTATTCCGAGCTTATTTGCTAATTTTCAGCTTATTAGTTTAGCAAACCTTTCAGGTCTTATTTTTCTTAGGTTCTACTTAGTTTAAAGTACTTTTTCTAATTTTTCTACATTTTTAATAATTAGTTTGCTATTTTTAATATTTAATTTAGTTTAAATTAGTTTTTAATTCATAATAAATAAAATAAAAATCAAAAAAATATAATTCTTTTTCTTGAAAATTATTTTATGTGCTTAATTTCTTAAATGCTTAATTGTTTACTTGTCTTTACATGTTTTTAATTGTACTCCCACTGGAGGTTCCTCTTCATCTAGTTTTTCAGCTATGAAATCATATAAGACTTGGCCGCGGATTGATGTCCTTGGTCTATAAGTGATGTCGAATGCTTCGAGCTCAAACTTCCATTTTAGCATTCTTCTAGTGTTTTTGGGCTGGGACAGGATCTGTTTTATGGGCTGATCTGTGACTACCACTACCGGGTGTGCTTGGAAATATCTCCTCAGCCTTCTTGTAGCATGCACTAATGCTAAGACCACTTTTTCCATTGGACTGTAGTTTATCTCTGGGGCTTGCAAGGCGCGGCTAACAAAATAAATTGGCATTTGTTGTGAGTCCCTTTCCGTCAGGAGGACTGCACTTATCGCCTCTCTGGCCGCGCAGAGGTACATTATCAGTTCTTCTTTAGGTTTTGGTGCGGTTACTGTAACACCCCCATTTTTACAATATAGCAGCGGAAGCTAATCTGGGGTATTACTTCATGGAAACAACAATTATAATCATAGAAAACGACCCAAAAGAGACGTTTGTTCAAAAGATACATTATCATTCATTTCAAATCAGAGTTTTACAAAGGCAGGTCCCAAAATCTAGTTACATACAATGTGAATGATAACAGGTTTTAGCCATCTTCGAGTCCATGCCACTCCATGCTATAAGTTGCTCAATTACCTGAGATAAACATGCATAAAAAGGGTCAACACAAAGGTTGAGTGAAATTCATAGGTTTGAAATGTAATAGTTGAATACAAGTTATATAGTGGAAAATATTGGTTTATTGCTAGGGCATCATCAATGGGGGAACATTAATCTATTGCTATAAGGTTATGACGTCAATACATTAACAGGGGGAAATCACCGTTTGTGATAGTGGTTAGGGACAGATGTCCCGTGGAAACAGATAACTTGCCAAGGTTACCTATTTTAAGGGACAAATATAGTGCGTTGGCTACCCCAAGCAATGGGTATACAACGGGTATGCCGTCACCCCAAATTGATCTATTCACAATATTTCGCGTTCACTCGCAATGCAAGTAATTAATGATTCTATGATTGTAAATTAATGGCAATGGGAAGCTACATAGCAATATTATATCTGGGTAGATCATTTAGAAACACTTGCATTCATGGTTTATCAAAGGTTTATAAGTATTCAAATGATGACAATATGGGGTTATGAATTTCATTAAGACTTCTTTGGAAAAGTATACATTGTTATACGATAAAATGAGTATGTAAAAGAGTTTGTAACAAGCATGTATCCCCCTCGCGGGTTTATAAAACATTCAAAAGATTGAAAAGTGAGGCTATGAACTTCACTAAGTCCTTGAAAAGCAATCACATTGTTATAAGATAAACGAGTATGTAATAGAGTTTGTAACAAGCATGTATCCCCCTCGCGGGTTTATAAAACATTCAAAAGATTGAAAATGCGTCGCTCTTATTGAACTCACCTTGATAGGTATGATGTAATAAATATCTGAAGATGAAAGCTCGAGAACGAGGGACATACTTATCGAAGTAATGTCTTGTAGAAAGACAAGAGAAGTTAAGGTTGAATATGAAGCAGAATGAGTAGATAAAAGCAGCCAACGTCTGATAAAGCACTGAAGGAAATTGTTGTGTCTTTATGGAGTGGAAGTTCGTTATGTCAGAGAAGCTAGAGTGAGGTGTTCAGACAGAGATCTCTAAATATGTGTGTTATAGAGTTTGTTTAGGAATAGTGATATGGAAGTTAGATAGAGAGAATATCAGTATCCTCGTGTTCGGGCTAATTCAATAATATCAGTGAAGAATCTATTCTATAGAGAAGTAAATATCGTTGGGAGAGCCAAGAGGGTACTGTTAGAGAAAGCTGTAAAATGAGACCTAAAGTAACTCAGTAGAGTACGTAATACCAGATGAGTATGAAAACTTCTCCTTTAATTTGAAGCTCCTCTAGTTTGTTGATTATATAATCGGTTTTAAACGTTTTTTATCAATATCTGGAAATGTTTAAAGCACGAAAGCGTTAATTAAAGTTATGTCTTGTAATGGTTTTAAACATGATTTTTATTACTTTTTCAAAATGTTACAATTGTAGTCCCTGGAGTTTGAAAGTGGCAAATAATTACCTTGGGGTTTGCTCTTTTAAGTGTTTTGGTCCTTCAAGTTTAAATGAATATTACCAAGTGAACCTTTGTACTTTTGAAAGTGACATAATGACCCTTATAGTTATAACTTTTGATAAAATGACATTTTCAGCCATTTAGTTCATAAGTTTCAGAAGATAGTTACGATATATTACCCCTTGCTTGGATAATATTACAAAACATGTCCAAAGTACCCATGCAAAGCTTATTTTAAATTTCAATAGACATTTATAAGTTATAATAAACTAAATATAAAGATTTAAACGAACGAATAGTTTTTGAATAACGATTGTTAAGCTAGGAGCAAACGGGTCAAATTAGGGTTTCAAAAACCGTAAATCGTGCGGGTTGTAAGGTCAAATTTCTTATTAATCAATAAAGTGGTTTTTTAACATTATTTAAGCATGCTACGGATAGTCTAAACAATCTTTTTAATCATTTATAACATTTAAATTTTAAGAAAAACATAAAATTTAAATTAGGGTTTCGGGTGTACGGTTTTGGATCAAAATGGAAAATGAGCATGAATTGAGTTATGAAACTTTAACAAGAGTATATTTAGGATCATATGAACATTATAAGGGTGTAGTAGCAGAAGTAGAACATTCAAAACCTGGGTTTGAGCTTCAAGGAGCAAAAATGGTGGAAATGGGTCGTTTCGGGTAGTATTTCCACTCGTACGCCTTGTATCTTGTTCCCGGGGCTTCAAATCTTCAAAGCTTCGCTTGCTTGATCTTCTTATATGATCCTAGGATCATATGGAGCAGAGAATGTTTGCTCAATTGGGTTATAGAAAGAAGAAGTGGGGGATGAGTTAGAATGAAGTATATGTGCTCCTATTTATAGTGTTAGCAACACTTAGAGGCCAAGAAACTTTGATAACCAGGTTAGGACACATGGGGGGTGATGTGGAGAGGCTAGGGGATGAGTAATGAAGGCTAGAATGCAAGGTGGAGGTGGTTCTAGACGTTTTAGGGGTGTTTGGTTTGATTTATACATGGCTGTTTTTGGACAGCCAACATCAGTCTCGGTAAAATGGTTGCCATTTACAAACCGTAATTCCGTTGAAGCTCAAACCACCGAGCATTGTTAGATATTTGAGTCCTCTACAACGTTTAGTTTTACATATTTGAGGGTTACTATAGAAAAATTTAGAGATAATAGCCATTTACTACAGGTGTGCAGAATCTGCGTACCTTTGCCATTTCGGCTGTAACTAATTCATCCGACGTCGAATCGGGTTGATTCCACCGGCAAAATGATCACAAGACATAGGGCTACAACCTAGTGTTTTCACTTAATATCCAGATCCTATTGATATTTCTCAGATCCTATGTTTTATAGACTGATCCGATTCTGAACTAGGGCCTAGTTTTAGGTTTTAGGGTTAAAACTAGATTAGGGTTTTCTGGGTTTAATTCTTGAATATTGTTGTTGAAATGATGAAATGATGATAGGATATGATTGTTAATGTTGTAATTTAAGTTATTACAACTTATTTGAGTGTTGGTTTGGGGTTATGATGGATAAAAACCAAGAAACGGGTCATGATTTACTATTTTGCTCGGGTTAGGGTTTCTGACTTTTGAATTAGGGTTTTGAGTGTAAAAATGTGTATGAAAGCTTATGAATAGAATAATTAGGGTTTACACATTGTACATTGAGTGTAGTAGCTTGTACACAAGTGGTGATGAAGAAACTAGAATGAAAACGGAGGTAAAACGGCTATTTTGGAGTTCATGCTTCATGATTTGTACATTGTGCTTTATAAGACTTGTACTTGACTTAGAGGGAGTTTATATTTCAAATGAGATGTTATATTACTTGTACATATGCTTTAGTAGCTTGTATATTCACTTTAGATATTAACCCTTCATGAAATTAGGGTTTAGAGGTATACGATAACGGTTTAAAGCCCGTTTTGATATAACATTGCAAATGGTACATTATAGAAATAATGTACTTTGTAATAAGCATATTAAGATATTGACTTGACATTTTATGACATTTGCTTGACATATATGAAGACAAGATGGCCATAGATAGGTTGCGTGAGCTCGTCTACTTTAGTTATGTAAGTTACATGACATACTGAGATATTGACAATACAACTAATGTAATAAAGCGAAAAATTTCCCTGTACAATTATGATAATAGAAAAATAGGTTTTGTATTTGATGAAAATTCTTGGGTTGTTATAGTTACCATTGGCAGTTCCGTTATACACTCCTTCATGATTTGAAGTGCTTTTTTCGCTTCTGGTGTCCATTGGAAGTCGCTTTTTTTATACATATTTTAAGGGTCTTGAAGAAAGGGAGTGACTTCTCCGCGGATTTGGATAGGAATCTGTTTAGACTAGCCAGATTTCCATTTAGGCTTTGAGCTTCTTTCAGCGCTTGGGGTGAGTGTAGTTTCACCACTGCTTCCACCTTTTCTGGACAGGCTTTGATTCCCTTCGTGCTGACTACGTGACCTAGGAACAATCCTTCTTCCGCACCAAATGTGTATTTTTTAGGATTGAGTTTCATGTTTATCTTTCTCATATTGTGGAATGTTTCTTCGATATCTCTGAGTATTTCGCTCTCCGTATGGCTTTTTATCACTAAGTCATCTACGTATACTTCCAGGTTCTGGCCGATCTGCTTTTCAAATGACTTATCTACGAGTCGCTGGTATGTTGCTCCAGCATTCTTGAGGCCGAACGGCATCTTTGTGTAGCAGAAAACTCCTTGGTTAGTATGGAAAGCTGTTTTTTCTTCGTCTTCTTTCGCCATTTGTATTTGGTGGTATCCTTTGTATGCGTCCAAGAAGCACTTGAAAGGGTACCCACAGAGAGATTCAACTTTCCAATTAATTTCTGGCAGGGGGTAGCAGTCCTTTGGGCATGACTTATTTAAATCTGTGAAGTCTACGCACATTCTCCAGCTGCCATCATGCTTCTTTACCATGACTAGGTTTGAGAGCCAGTCGTGGTAATGCACTTCCCTTATGATTCCAGCTTCCACCAGCTTGGCAACTTCCTCTTGGATCGCTTTATTCCTATCTGGTGCCTGCCCTCTTCTTTTTTGCCTTATGGGTTGGCATCCTTCGCGGATGTCTAGACGGTGTTCCGCTATGGAGCGTGGGACGCCGGTCATGTCTGTCGGCTTCCAGGAAAATATGTCCAAGTTTTCTTTTAGCAAGTTGCAGAGTTCCATTCTTTCTTTTTCGAATAGGCTTCCGCCGATCATAACGGTTTGGTCTGGATACTCTGGGATGGATTGCTACTTTGATTCTTTATGTGACCGCTGGCTCCTTGGGCGGGCTGAGGTCTTATTCTTCTGTCACCGTCCTGCATTCCTCTGGTATTATGGTAGTGTCACGGATCGTTACTATTCCTCCTTTCACTAGGAATTTTAGCATTTCGTGAGAGGTAGATGGAACCGCTTGGATTTTTCTGAGACCTGGGCGGCCAATGATACCGTTGTATGGTGACGGGGACCTAATAACCATGAAATTCATCAGGGCATTTGCTGAGTGCTCTTCGTCTCCCAGAGTTACCATTAGCGAGATTTGCCCTAGTGGCCAGGATATTTCGCCGCTGAACCCTAGGAGAAGGGTTGTTGCCGGGACCATTTGGCTTTTTATTTTTCGGTGAAGCCGGTTGAAGCAATGTTCGTATAGCACTTATGAGGTTGATCCTCCCTCCACGTACATGCGATGGATGAAATGGCCCTCTACTTCTGCTTTAATCATAATTGGTGTTTCCTGTCCGCTGTTATCTCCTAGTGTTGAGAAAGAAATTTCTTGGACCGTGGAGAAGCTCTGGTGGTCTTTTGTCTTGTCATCCGTTGCTAGGGCTGGACAATGAAAATTGCCGTAGCTTTTTCTTTGTTGGGAGCTTCCCCTTTCTTTGCAGCTTTCGCGTGCTCTCCTAGTTTTCCTCCTTGCTTTATTTCTTTGACCAGGTGCGACAGCTGCCCTGACTTGACCGCTTCTTCTTTTTGCCTCCTTAGGTGGATGCACTCGTCCGTGCTGTGTCCTTTATCGACGTGGAACTCACAAAAATTGTTTTTGTTCCTGTTTCCCGCAGGTCCGGTCATAGGTTGCGGGGCCTTGAATTTCACAGTGTCCATCGCTAGGATCTCCTTGGGTGTCTTTGTGAGAGGTGTGAAGCGATCTTGTCGCCTGTTCGACTTGTGTTGGTTTTTGAAATCGAGCCTTTTGTCGAAGTTCGGTCTGTGACTGGTTTCATGATGCTTCCATGCTGGCGGCGCTTTTTTCTTTGATTGGTTAGCGGCGGCTACCTCTCCTCTTAGAAAAGCTATTGTTACGCTCATCATCTCATCCACGGACTTTGGTATGTTGTCGTTCAACTTTTTTTTAGATCTGGGTTGGTGATTCCGTGCATGAATCCCGATATTTTCATGCACTCTGGTGCTCGACTGACATGCATACTTTCCGCTTTGAATCTTTCCATGAAATCTTCCGTCGACTCTCCCTCCCTCTGCTTGATGTGATGAATTTCCACAGGATCCTTTATGTACTTCTTTTGTTGTGAGTAGTTCCCTAGGAACATTTTCCGTAGCATTTCATAGTTGTCAATGGATTCTGAGGGGAGTTTGTCGAACCAAACCCTGGCGAAGCCAATGAGTGTGGAGTTGAACATGTGACACCAGGTTGGCATGGCCCACCGTTCTATCTTCGCCGCTGCTTGGAAGATCTTTAGGTGGTCGGCTGGGTCTCCGATTCCATCATACGTTTTTACATTGACTGGCATGCAGGTCCTTTTTGGGACCTCGAAAGTTCAGATCCTTGCCGTAAATGGGTCGGTTTCGTGACACAACTATGGTTGGGAGAGGTTATCTTCGTCGTTTGGCCTATGCTTTTTGGACTTCCAGTGCCCGCCTTGGTCATGGTCGTTTTCTGAGTCATACAGTTCTTTGGTCCGGGTATACGACCTGCGGCTTTCGCAGTCGGCGGTGTTCCATTCTTCTTCGATTTCTTGCTGACGTTTGCTAGAACATGTAACGTAGCTTCGAATGAGTTCTCTAGCGTCCTTCCTTCTTTGGCTTGGGGTTTCCGCTGACCTGCTGGTACTCCTTTTTTTGTTCGCATGCCCGTGTCGTGATGCGTTGTCTGGTCCCAGCCGCGAGTGTATATCTCTTTTTCTTTCTCTCAATCGTTTGAAAACGTTTTTATCTATAGGGCCTAGCCTAGTGAACACCGTAGCGCTCACTAGGCTTCTTCGGTGAGTTGGCTTGTCTCTTTCCTGCCTTAGCCTGGAGAATATGCTCGCGGTTTGCGAAGGACGTGTCCCTCTTGACGCGTTCTCTTCTTGGGCCTCTTCTTTCTGTCGCATGATTCTGACTTCGAGAACTGTGTCTGTGAGTTTCGATGCGAGCTTTCGCCGTAAGTTAGGCGCGTTTGCAGGCCCTGAGGTTTTTCTTGATGAACTTTATCTGCCATGATTGGCAGGATTTGGTTGTAGTATTTTTCACAGATTTCTCGAAGCTCATCCGCAGGGAGACACCCAGAATTGTTGTCGGGTGTTTGCTTACTCCCCTTGCCGGCTGTGTTCCGGACCGCGGAATTGACGGGGGTGTGGGTTGGATTTTCCGGTTGGCTCGTTTTTTTTTTTTTTGATTTTTGGAACACAGTTGTGTTCGAGTCCTATGGATGGCGCCAACTTGTTAGTACAAAATTAGTGTGAAGGGGGTTAACGGGATGAAACTCACTTACAATGAGGTGTAAGCTCGTCTCTTGGGGTTTTGCTTGTACTAAGTGAATATTAGAGAAGACTTCCTGCTAAGAAAAGTAGCACCGTTAGCCTTACCACGGGAGGGGAGTCCTGTGATTAAGCTCGGGTGTAAGAGTAAGTATGAGTTATTAGTAGTATGCGTGTAATGATAGAGAAAGTCATACCGTTGGGAGTGTTTAGGTGACTTCTTATATAGGCAAGTGTCACTGTCAGACATCTGAGTCACGGGACGAGGTTCACTTTATTACCCGGTGGGTAATATGGTTGTTGTTTGTGAGGTCAACGTCGATGATGCTGCCAC
This sequence comes from Tanacetum coccineum, assembly GCA_026074375.1. Lineage (NCBI taxonomy): Eukaryota > Viridiplantae > Streptophyta > Magnoliopsida > Asterales > Asteraceae > Tanacetum > Tanacetum coccineum. The sequence goes on from BQNB010008139.1 coordinate 79,917, forward strand.
CTTTTGTAGCGTAGCTGCTTAGGTTATCGTTATCATCGTCTGTTATCCTTATTAGGAACGTTGACGTTCTTACTCGAAGTCCCATGCTCTGTCCCTTACTCTTTTAGTTTAGTCACGGGTGACTTTGTCATGTAGTGGTGCGTGCTCCGCAAGAGCGTGCGGAGCAGCGAGGCTTATGCTCCTTGCGGCCATGTGCGGGTTGCTTCTCGCGGAGCGGTCAGTGTCTCGGTGTCTGGCCGTCTCGGATCCTTTTGGGCTTGGGCCCGTTACTTGTCGTGTGATCTGGGCCTGCGGCCCGGTTAACACTATACGTCATCAAACGTAATTGATGATTTTTACTCCAAAACACAAAGATGTGTCCAAATGAAGAAACGCAAGGTATTGTTACTTGTTTTTTCTTTAATTTCTTATTTATCATTAACATGAAGTTTGTGTTTTAATATATTGAATATTTTTTGTTATTTGCAGGTTAGTTCATGAGACAAGATTTGGGCCGAATGCTAACCGCTAAGTCGCTAACCGCCATTGAAACTCTTACCAAGATTGATTAAGGTTTTTGTATTACCGTAAAACACGTGTTTCTTTAATTTATTAGGCATTTGGCTCTTCGTTTATTTTTTCAGATTTTTATGATTTGATATATTGGTTCGAATTATATGGTTATCATTCTAAAATATTATGTCAGCCCCCCTTAACTTGACATCATGGCTTCGCCCCTGAATCCAATACCAACCACAACAAATATAAAACTTCAAGCCAAGATTAACTTTTGTAAATTATATGTAGAAGCAGAAGTTTCAAACTATCATTAAAGCCGGTCTTGATTTCCGCGTTATCCACAAATTAAAGCTAGCATATATTGATCTACTTACAATTATGAAAGTAACCATGATGCCAAGAGTTGGTCTAACATTCAAAATATTCACGTAAATAGTTGGATGCTTAAATCTGGGACGCTTTTGGAACGTACATTTCATAGGTAAAAGTAAAACGCTTGAAAGTAACCATGATGCCAATAGGTGATCTAATTTTAAAATCACATCCTTTAAGAAAAAGCTATTCAGAAAATCGCAAAAAAAAAAAAGTTAACAAATTATATACAAGTTATTCTTTAACTATGAAAGCAACGAATTTAAATATGATCCTTCACATGTAAGAAACGAGGGATTTGGCGGCCGCGCATTGCTGCGGAGCCTAATAATTGATAAATTTTTGCTTGCGATTTTAGAATGGTTGTTTTGTTATGACCATAGACCACTATTAATAACGCGAACACAAAATAGAAGCAAAACTCGCAACAACGAGAGTCCGTATTCACTTCCTCGTTAGGCCTAAGGTAATCTAATTTGAAATATATATATCTTGTTAACAAAAATCCATTCAGAAAACTACATCTCACAGATAAAAAAAACTACTTAGAAAGTCACTAAAAAGTTGATTTCAAATTATTCATGTTATCCCTTGCGAAATGAAGACAACAATTTTGATTAGAGGATCGTATCGTAATCCTATATATTAATATTAACTTGCACAATCCTCATAAACCTTATAATATAAGCTAGAAACTTTCTTTTGAACACAAGCTCTTACATCTTTCTAACATATGGAACAAGAGTCGGAAGATGGAACAAGTGTCCATCTTTAGCGGAGATTCAGAAATCGAACAATCTACAAAAGAAGCGGAGAAATGATAGCAGTTGACACATTGAAGAAAACTGATGACATCAATAGTTTAAAGACTGGCTAGCAGTTATTGGGAAGCTCTTGAAGAACGAAAGACATCGAATTTATGTGTTCCCCTCCAGTGAATAACAACTCAAGATTTGATCGTTTCGTCCAACAAAACATCGTTCAAGTGCCTGATCTGATTAGTCTTGTCGGTAGATAGTTGATGAAACAACCAAACGAAAGGTGACAACATATCCATATTTATCATACTGGTTTTGTTTGGTTATTAGATCTACATAATCACTCCAGTATTCCTGTGTAAAATTAGCAATATCAACCCCAATAATACTTCAACATCAAAGTTTAAAACAAATTTGATGTGATGAATAGTAGTCAAATCTCATTTACAAACCACATTTGAAGTTACACTATGCATCACGCTGTAAGCAGATTATATATCAAACTTGGGCTCCTCCTGACACATCATGTTAGCTCCAGCTTAATTGTCATTTACACTCAAAAGGGCAGAAATATAGCATGCGAAAAATATCACACAGCGGAGAACAGGTAGTTTATTGGCTCATAATATCTCTAAGTCTCAAAACAAAGTTTTGGAGTGAAAGATCAACAACTTAAACTGAGGCTCAGATTGCCTCATCAGAAGTAACAACAGAAACAGAATTTTGTTCTTCCAGAATTTTCATTTGGCGTTCCGCGTGTTCTCTCTCGCATGCACTAATTCCTAAAATGATATCAACCATTGTACCTGTAGTCCCGAAGAACACAAGTGGTGCAAGTGATTTCCTCTTAATTCCTACGGGTATAGCAACTAGAGCACCTGCTACAGAGAAGACCCATGTGCCCAAAGCGCTACAAATATGCAAAAAACTGATAAGATTATTACACAAACATGCTCTAATTTTGCTTATTTGTATATTTAGTAATCTTTGACGTTGATCAATAAGTTTTTGAATTATTCAAAGTTAAGTATTGTCAAACTCTTACGGTTCCATAGTCGAGTCAGTCACCCCTTCAAACGAGGTAGTTGAATCATCGACTAATATGAACTTGACTCTTACGAGTCATTTATCGACTCCTGAGTCGGATCAACACGTGACTCTTATAAGTCATAAATCATGCATACTTTTAGTTTAGTTTCAAGATGTGGATAAAATAGGAAGATAAATGACTAAAAATTTTCGATATCAAACAATTGCGTTTGTTGTTCACCAATTACCATCAACACATTGTACATCATGCATTTAAAACATATATTTTGAGTAAATATGGTATTTTGTTGTTTAGATCGGGTATAAATGAAATTATCCCTATTCAAAAAATAACTAAACAGAAAGTTAATACCCAAAATGACTCAAAGTGACCGAGACTTGAATTTGCTCTCTAAAAATGAAAAAAAAAAAAAGTTAGAATAGATTTTAAAGTGATTATTTGTTAACAAAAACTTTAAATGATGATCTCGTCCTTTTAAGAGCTATCATAAAGAAACCATAGAGGCGGTTGTAAGTAAAGAAGTGCTCGGAGGGTTAATGGCTTACTAGGGAGTTAAGCTCTTAAAATATTGTAAGTCGCCCACTTACCCATGCCTAATCCCAAATTTCAACTTAATCTTCATTTACTTGGGACTTTTAAATTCTAAACTTTAACCGTTTACTTTTAAGAAATAGGATCTCTAAGATGTATTACTACTTATTAGTGCACTCATTTATATCATGCCTCTCACGAGTCGAGTCGACAAACGAATTAAGAACTTCCAATTTCACGTAAATATATTTGTTGGTGTTTAATTTTTTGGGTTTGTCAGACATGCTTATAGATGTTTAAAGTTTTAGTCTACCACACCCAAATTGTAGTATTTTTTTTTCAACAAGTTGAAATCAGTGCACCCAATATACATACATGTTCAACACATGCCTCATAGTTGAGCAAAATCTAAGCTGTCTTCAGAAAAGTCGTGAAGTATATTACATTTTCTTTCATTTACCAGAGTAAAAGACTAAAAGGACTTGGCAACAGAAAAGACTAAAAGGACTTACTTGGCAACAGAGCAGTCCTCGATATGCTTCGCATTCTCTTGACTCACCATTTCTTAGATGATCAATTTGCGATAAGAAACTTCTTGCAACACGCACGGATCGGCAATTTATTCTAAACCTGCATTTCCAGTTTGTTTATAACAACACAAGAGCAAAACAAACTACATAAATGGAAATTGCAGACAATGTGCCTCTATAATAAAAGGTTTTGACAATTTTGGTTCCAAGGTTATGTGCTGACAAATCAGAGTTCAAAGATAGAAGGTTCCCATAAATATGTGCAAATCCTTACGTAGTACTATGCAACTGAAGTACAAAAATTAGCAACATTCATGTTTATGTCTTTATTAGAATAAAATCACAAAGAAAATAGACAAATAGCAACCACATGAAACATATATAAAATGTGGAGACGTTGTCGATACATCACTTGGGCGTGAAGGGATATCTAAATCATCCTGGTAATACAAACTTTTACTATTTATACGAGCTAAAAAACACATATGCACACCATTATCACTATTTATACAAGCCAAAAAACACATATGATTCAGGAATAGAGTTAACAAGCCACAAAACACATATGCACACAATTTTCAATTGTATAAGTAAGACTAGGGCGGAGCATCGGGTCATACCTGAACGGTGAACCAATCAAAATTTAAAAAACTGCAGCTACTGTGTTGGTGGAAAAGTACTACAACAGCCAAAATTAAAAACTGAATTGGAGCATATGTTGGTGGGAAAGTTCAGAGACAATAGTCAAATTAAAAAAAGTTGTATTACAAAGCATAACTAAACAAGTAAGACAAGTACCACAAGTTCTATTAACAAACATAGTAGACGTTTCACTAAAACCAAGACCCCTTGTATGATTTTATATGAAGCTTAGAACACATATGCAAAAACTTAGTAAACAACAATCACAATAAAATCATGAGACAAAAACTTAGTAAACAACAATCACGTATACATGTTTACTTAATTTAACCAATTAAATGGCAAAACATTATTTTCTCTTTAGCTGCAATTTCCGGCTCACCCAAAAACACATTATGACAATGAAACAACAAGCAAACAGCCCTCTTTGGACGGAAAAAACAGCCCTCTATTTACATAAGAAAACAGCAACTCAATATCCATATAGATTTGTCTTGTATTTTTGTAATTGTTTTCGTTTTTGATATGGTGCTTGTAATTTTAAGAGAAACAAAAATGAAAACAATTAATGAAAAACGATTTCAAACATCTAAATAAACATAAACCTTATATTTGTGGCATATTTTTTGCAACCACGAGAATCGGGTAACGAATTAGCCTGTTGGTTCAGGCTGATGTTTTCCTTTTATCCGTGGCTACGTGATAACGAGAGAAAGAGGGAGACGTAGATGGCGGCGGCTAAGTTTTTTGGTTCAGGGACGGGGTGGAGGTTTTTACACTGTTTTGTTTTGTAGAAAAAAATGAAATGAAAGAAAATGAAACAGAAAATTAAAAACTGAATTGGAGCATATGTTGGTGGGAAAGTTCAGAGACAATAGTCAAATTAAAAAAAGTTGTATTACAAAGCATAACTAAACAAGTAAGACAAGTACCACAAGTTCTATTAACAAACATAGTAGACGTTTCATTAAAACCAAGACCCCTTGTATGATTTTATATGAAGCTTAGAACACATATGCAAAAACTTAGTAAACAACAATCACAATAAAATCATGAGACAAAAACTTAGTAAACAACAATCACGTATACATGTTTACTTAATTTAACCAATTAAATGGCAAAACATTATTTTCTCTTTAGCTGCAATTTCCGGCTCACCCAAAAACACATTATGACAATGAAACAACAAGCAAACAGTCCTCTTTGGACGGAAAAAACAGCCCTCTATTAACAGAAAAAATAGCATCCAAACAGCCCTCTATTTACATAAGAAAACAGCAACTCAATATCCATATAGATTTGTCTTGTATTTTTGTAATTGTTTTCGTTTTTGATATGGTGCTTGTAATTTTAAGAGAAACAAAAATGAAAACAATTAATGAAAAACGATTTCAAACATCTAAATAAACATAAACCTTATATTTGTGGCATATTTTTTGCAACCACGAGAATCGGGTAACGAATTAGCCTGTTGGTTCAGGCTGATGTTTTCCTTTTATCCGTGGCTACGTGATAACGAGAGAAAGAGGGAGACGTAGATGGCGGCGGCTAAGTTTTTTGGTTCAGGCAAATACAAGAAGACGGGGTGGAGGTTTTTACACTGTGTTGTAGAAAGAAAATGAAAATGAAAGAAAATGAAAATGAAACAGATTGGATTATAAGATCCACTTAAGCCTGTGTATGGTAACAGGTAATCAGAGGAGATGCCAACTACTGTAAATCTTTATATTTTACGCCTTTGGCTTGTATCTTCAAGCAGGGGTGAGCGTGGTGCGGTTTTTGACTAAAATCGAACCGCAATCGCATTTTGCGGTTTCTATAAAAAATAAAAACCGCACCGCATCACATTTTGCGGTTTTTGTGGGTTTTGCGGGTTTTAACCGCACCACATCATCACTTATGACTTGTATAATTTATGTGTGTTTTTGCGGTTTTTGGTTTACAACGGTGGTTTTTTAGGTTATAACAACGCATATATTTAATGTAAACACACACCTCACTTATACCCAAGGTTATAAATAGCGTGAGGCGTGGCGTGGCGGCATCGCCAAGCCTCACGCCTTTGCGAGCCATGGCGAGTCATGGCGTTTTTAAGGTGTGACTTAAAGCGGCACAAAATATGAAAATATTTATAAATTTATATATTTATATCATATTACAAATATATTGAGTTTACAAAAAGTGTCATACATAAGGAATAAAGTCAAGAAACTATCTTTGCATGTAATCTTTTTCAATTATATATAAAAATACGATTTTTATCGCGTCTTATCACGTTTTTTTACTCCTCATCTCACGTCAAGCCTTAAGCCCAAGCCTTGATCTATTGCGTGGCGTGGAGGTCATGCCTCGCGCCTTTGCGCGCCTTTTAGAACCATGCTTATACATTATAAGAATATTAATGATAATGTGAAGTAGAAGCCTTATAACACACATAAAATAACCAATGTGTCGTTTTTCGATTTTAAATAATCAATATGCGGTGCGGTGCGGGTTTTGTGGTGTGGTTTTTACGGGTAAAACCGCAACCGCACCGCATTTGCCGATTTTCTTTTTTCTTAAAACCGATCCACCGGTTTTTGCCGTGGTGCGGTTTTTGTGGTTTCCGCTCACCCCTATCTTCAAGTATTTGTTGTTGTTTAGAAGCAGGAACAAGTACAAGAACAAGAGAGACGTGCATATATGATGAGAAGCCCTATCTGATACATGTTGTAAATTGTTTTACTTTTGATATGGGACACGGCCCAATGTATATTTGATATAAAACCGGACGATCTAATCTTTCACGTCACTAAAGACATGTCATCAACTATCCATGCCACTAAGTGCCATGTCACCATTTTTGGTGTATTATATGACACATCAACGCCTACATGGACATCTACATGGCATGAATCCGATTTTTTTTTAAAATTATGTGACTGGGAGGATTCGAACCCGGGTTGTTTGTTTAGAAAACAAAGGCCTCAACCACTTGACTATGCCAATATTTGTGGCAGATTTAGTAAACACAAATTAGTGATGCTTTAAGGCTAGACGGTATGGTGGTGACTTTGACCAAACTCACCTAGGTGACTTCCCCAAGTCACACGCGAGTCCCATCCCAGTCTAAAACTCACCTAGGTGAGTCCCCCACTAGCATGGTGAGTTTGGCAATTTTTGGGAGCCATTCGGTGAGAAACTCACATATGTGAGTTGTGATAATGGTGGGCCCTCTTACTTTTTAATTAATATATTTTATTTTGTTGTGAGTGTGTGGGTATTTAGTGGGTTGTATTTTATATAAAATAGGTATTTTAATGAAAGGTGAGTTTTAGTGGTGAGGTGAGTTCTTATTACGGTTGAAAGGTGAGTTGTAAGGTGAGTTTTATTTGGAGAGAGAAAGCCGATGTGGCGCTGACGTGTCAGGTGAGTTTACCACCACCATACCATCAGGCCTAAAAAATATTAAGATGTGGTCAACGATTTCAAAATCAGCTGTCATCAAAACTGCCTCTCCCTACAATCCCTCCCCAAAATAAACACATTCCTAATTGAAATACACAGTTTCATCTCAATCAATAATAACGCCCTCAAAATTCGGCATCTTTTCTCATTCCAATCTTCTGAAAAAGTTCCACAATCGATTTCAATGACACAAAAGCGAAGGATGTAACTGATTTAAATTGCAAGTCTTTTATACGATCGGATATGGTGTAATTTTTATTATTATTTTTCACTATTTTAATTTCCATTGATTTCAGAGTCTATCGACAAGTTGTAGAATAATTATGCATTGAACAACTACATATTCAGGTTACTATACTTTTGATATTGAATTCATGTTTAATCTTTTGATATTGAATTCATGTATAATCTTTTGATATTGAATTCTAGATACGATGCTCTGATTTGTATTTTGGGTTCTTTGTTTATATCCTAATTTTGATTGAAAACTCATTTTTGGTGTGATTCTTTTTGGGGAAACCTATTTACCTCTTGTAGGATATCATATTTCACAGCCTGGATGATGATTCTTGGATTTGGCTAGTTTCTAGAGAAAGAAACACATGGTGAGATATTTTCTAGAGAGAGAAAGCTCTATGTGTAATATGGAAATGAATAATTGACTAGCTACCTCTTCCAAAGTTGGAAGAGGTATTTATAGTTCTTACAAATACAGGGTATTAGTACCCGGTTCAAAACCGATAATCATACGATTAACTATTAAACTACGAGCTATAATAAACAGTAAAATACACGGGGTGACCGAGTCTTTTTCTAATATCTAACAATCTCCCCCTAAGGGAGGTCACCCCTGAAAATACTAAATTTAATCACTTCAGTCTTTAGCTCGTGGACATTTGATTCTTCATTTGATATCTTGTACATTTGGGGTAGTGATCTTTT
>BQNB010008140.1:3422-44066 GCA_026074375.1 Tanacetum coccineum
TCTAAGACGATGAACATGTCGGCTTTAGATTAAAATTTTAAAGAAAATTAAATGACATGAGTTTGTAAATGGAAAGGCTAGCTCTATAGTATGTTAGAGAATTTGTTCAATGGTATGTTCAATAAAACTACAGGCTTTGAAATTGATCAAATTTTTAATAAGAGAAAAATGTTTTGTGACAAGTTATTTTTTTATTAATCATTAGCATAGCTCAACTGCCAAATTGAGCACTTCTATTGGTTAATAAAAGTGAAAATTGAATTAGTTTTGTCAAAATATTTTTTAATTCGGTGGAGAAATTTGATGGAAAGAAACAAATGAAAGTATACATGGACTTGTGAGCTCTTTTTTCTTATTTCGAGCTTAAGTATAAACCCTATATGTTGAGTGGTTAATGCAATTTATAATCTAACCTTGCACTTTTAAAAAGAGATTATGTAAAATATAATTTTATGGACTTAAGTGTAAAATGATAAAATCTCCAATTTCCATAATTTTTAGAAAAAAATATATGTTTTAAATAACCTATATACTTTAAACTTTTTTTATAAACTACTACTATTATCATCATCATTATTATTATTCTCATTGCTATTATCATTGCCATTATCATTATCATTATGAACTCACTTTCTTAAATTTTTTAATATTACAAAAAATATTGGAGAGTCGGGATTGTTAGAATTTAACATCAATAAACACACATACACATACATACATACATACACACACACGAATATAGCTGTGGAAAACGTCTCAAAGGAAGAGCGTATAATGCAACTAGATTAACATAAAATAACAAACATTACTAACCATTGTTATCAAAACGAATAGTTTAACGAAGCTTACAAACACCTTATTGTTATTTTTATAACCCATGAAACTATTTGAGTTACCAAAGTAGGTAGCCTCTTCAGAATTATTCCACACAACGCGTCTTTAACACTACCCGAATGCTAGTTCTTGAATTTCACGATCAAAGACAATGAAACCCACAGTTTGTGCCTTTTTATTAAAATATAACCAAAACCCTAACCTAAAGGGAAAGGCTGAACATTTTTAGGATAAAAGAAGAAGATAAAAAGATTACAAACTTATTTCTAAGGGCTTTGTATTTATATGGTGATACTGTAACACCCCCAAAAATATTGCAGTGGAAAGGTAACCGGGGGCGTTACTTCATAATACACAAGCACAAGATATAAGAGAACGATCTCTATATGAGTCATTTAAAAAGTTAATCATTTGTTACATTAAAATAAACTGAGTTTTCAACCAAGTACATTTAATAGATTCAATACAAAATAATAAATGGTTCGAAAGATAGTCAAATGATCAAAGTAATGCAGGAAAAGACTCATGGGATGCAATTCCAAATGTTATCCATGCAATTAAGAGCCTGATAAATACATGCTAAAATGTCAGCATAAAGTTGGTGAGTTCAAGGTTTAAGTAAAGCGTGTAAGAGAACCAAAAGTTTTTAGTGTCTACTGCTTCACTCACAGTATCATGAAAAGTATTTAGTAATTAGTAACATTCTGTAAAGGTAGTGTGAACCACAAGATTTCAAGTGTATGGCCATTATAACAAATACAATGTCATAGAAAAAGTACTACTATTGCGCTAAGCTCATGACACCGAAGCCTTAACAAGAGTTATCAAGTCGCTACCCCGAAATCCGTTGTTTTGCCAAAACACCCAAGTACTACCTCAAATGAAAATGTGCCCGTTGGCCATGTACTAGACAGACATTGACGGGGTTGTCAACCACAAAAGATCTATTCACCACATTCGTGCTTACAACAAGTAATTAACGGTTCATGATAGGGCACTTTATGACAGGGTACTTAGGCAATACGTAAAATTCTAAAGCATTTGTGTCCATAAGTAAAAGCATGCAATGTCTCTTGAAAAGTAATCGCATTATTATAAAGTAAACGATCATATAAACGAGCATGTAAACGAGCATGTAAATGAATTTGTAAAATAATATGAAAACAAGTTTGTAAACGAGCATGTATTCTCCCCTAAATAGTTCAAAACAAGTAAATTAGGGGCTATAGCAAACAATTCAATCGGGAAAATAATAACGCAAGTGTTAAGTCTGAGTCCTAACTGCAACCTAATTAAATAGTAAGGTGCTTTAGGTTTACAACAATGAGTGCACTATATGCATATGTGCTTTATAAATATATTCATAACCTAATATGCTTGTGTCTAAGGTTTTCCATGTCCAAAATATACTTTATAACTAAAGTTGCAAGTGTTTTATAAAATAAAGTTATTAAAATAGTTGGCTGGAAATAGGGTTTTCTCAACTTCAACGGGTCGTATCTCCTTCGTTTTCTACTGTGAAAATATGTTTCAAAATCCTAGATCGAATGTTTTCGAGTTATCTTTCTAAAAATATAAGTCTCGTAAACTAAATCAAAGTTTAAAGGGTCTAAAAGTGGTATAGAAGACACAAAGGTCTTGCTTTCCAGAAAGCAGAAAACTTGGCAGGACTTGTTTTAGTCATAACTCACTTAACTTTTATCTTCTCGGGTTGATCCAATTTGATACGTTTAATTTAATATGTCCTCTAACAAAGTCTCAACTAGACTAAAAATCCATTATACTCCTAAAGTGGTCATAATTCCGTTCAAAGTCCAAAACTTAATTTTGCGCACTAATCTTGTAAAAATCATTTGAAAATGAAAATGAACCCAAATCTTTTGGGGCAACTCCATAAACTTGAATAACATATTATACTATGATATTTTTAAAAGAGTTTTACTCATGTGTTCCTCTAAAATAATCATTATAAGCTCACAAGACAACTTAAAAATTTGCTCAAATCTAGAGTTTATAAAATAAGCTTTTTAACAAATTTCACTTATACACAAGCATACTAAGAAGATTTAAATTATATACGAGATGTATTTAATATATGAAAACATAAAAATAATGATACTCACAATGAATGAATGATTGGATAAGTATGGAGTGCATAAACTAACCCAAATACTACTAGAAAACACTAAATCCAATACCAAAACCCTAAGTCACTTGCAACCCTTAATGCAACCTTAACCAACACTTGAATACTAGTTGAATACATAAATTAGAGCTGAGATATAGTAAGTTTGAAAGTGATTAAGTGTGGTAAAAATGAAGGGTTGGTGGTTTCTTTATATAGCAAGAAAAGATGAAAGTTCAAAAGAGGCTTTGTTACCAAATAGTGACTAGCATCCCATGAATGGTATTTGAGTGTGCCTTGGGCTTGAGAGATGCCCTTATTTCATGTAATATAGCTGAAAAGAGGGGGAATGAGTCATCTTGAGAAGACTTGGCAAGTGTTGGTGTTTGGTTTAGTGTTATACATGGTTTAGGGTATGTGGGAAACACAAAACATAAAGAACATGTTGGAATTACTACTTTGGGATGGTGGTAGGTATGGGAGGGCTATGGATGGTTATATAATTTTACGTTAATCTAACTAATTGATACTCGTTTGGGCTACAAGCTTAAGGAACATGTTATTTCGAAAGTGTATGATAGTTTAAAGTATTAGTAGAAAGATGGTAAAGTGTTGGTTAATTTTGGTCACAAGACCCCAACCGAACCACCCTAGGTTCGGTCAAGAAGCACCAACCGACCCTCCTAGGTTCGGCCAACCACCTCTAGCCGAACCACCACCACCAGCCAAATCTCCACTAGCCAAACCTCCCCTGGTTTGGTCACCAAGCCCCAACCGAACCTTCAAAGCCTTCGAACCCGAAACGAGTCCCAATTTAAAACTAAACCCTAGTTTTTTAAAATTAGGGTTTTGGTATTTTTAGGGTTTTAAAAGGTTATTTTAATTATTAATTTAATAAAAAAAAGGAGTTAGGGTTTTTTAGTGGGTAATTAATTTTTTAAAAAGTGATTTTTGGAAGTTAGTGGTTAAGGTTAAAATTAAGGGCTTTTAAGTTAAAAAGGTTTAAACTTTAAAGTTTTTAAGTAAACTAAATTGAAAAAGTTACAATCTTTTGACTCGGTTTGTGTTAAAAATACAATCTTTTAACAAAACTTTCACAAAAGCAACACTTCTTCTCGTCAAAACGATCCTTACAAATATCAATTCTTACAAGGACTACACAATTAAATTCACAATGGCTACTATGGCAGAGAACGTTATTGCTGCCGGTTCTGAAACCCGTCCCCCGATGCTAGAAAAAGGCATGTATGATAGTTGGGAGACCTGAATTATTCTATATATCTAAGGCAAAGAGAATGGTGAAATGTTAAAAGACTCAATCGAAAATGGCCCTTATAAATTCAAGTCAGAAATTATTGTTAAAGACACAAATGACGTTACCGACATCTGTCGTGCTCAAAGACATGAAGACCTTGCTGGAGATGACAAAGTACGTTATGACAGTGACATCACATCAAAGTTGTTAATATACTTCTTCTTGGATTGCCAGTTGACATCTACACTCTCATCAACCACTATCAAACTACAAAGGAAATATGGAATCGCGTCAAAGAACTTATGGAAGGCACATAGATGACTAAGCAAGAACGAGAGTCTATGCTATATGATGAATTTGATAAATTTACATCTGAGCTTGGAGAATCAATCCACTCTTACTATCTGAGATTTGCTAAACTAATCAATGACATGAACATGATTCCTATGTCTATGACACCTATGCAAATCAACACAAAGTTTAGGAATCATCTTCAACCCTAGTGGAGTAGGTTTGTCACAGTAGCTAAACAAGCAAGAAATCTTCACAGTGTAGCTTTTGATCAGTTATACGCTTTCCTCAAACACAATGAAAAAGATGCTAAATAAGTTCGAGACACGAGACAATGATTTTCGGAACCACTTCCTTTGTTGGCAAATACCTACAACCCACCTCATTCATACATCAGTCGTCAAACACAGTATGAAGCTCCACCATCTGAAGTTTATCAACCATATGAACACTACCAATCAAGCACTCTAATAACCCAACAACTTATTCAGTCACCTCCACTTCAGAGCTATGCACCTACAGTTGTTCAACAACCACCAACATATCAATCTGAAGGGTTTAAGTGGGGGGATATTTGATGACATCAAATAACGTCTATTTTATAGCATCATTTATCCCATGTTATTAACCTATTTTGTATAGTTATTGCAAAGAATTGTTACTTAATCGTTTATATTTGAGAATTGTAGTAATTATGGAGTAATTGGTGAAAGTTAGCAAAAGGCGCGCATTCTGGAGCTTAAATGAAGATATTTTGAAGATTACTATTCTGAAGACCAATACGCCGTATCCATCAAGGAAGATACGGCGTATCCGTGCCTGTACTCACCAAAGACCACAGAAGAATAAAGCTCAATACACCGTATCTAGAGAGACTTAATACACCGTATTCAAAATATAGTATGTGAATATTCTGGAAGATATCAAGCGTGGTCCCTACTCCAAGAAATCCCCAATACGCCGTATCTAATCCTTGGATACGTCGTATCGAACCGACTTCCAGACCTTATAAATAGAAAACTCAAAAATGAGTTTTAAGTGTGCTAAATCATATTCTCGATACCTAAACCATAAAAGTCGATTTTTAGAGGAGAAAAAGAGTAGAAGAGGTCGAGCAACGTTATCAATTCCATAGGAGACATCGTGTAATTCCATATACTTTAGTAATCGTTCAGTTTTTGGTATCATTCGTTAACTCGGTTAGTTTACCTTGGCTAAATAATTGCTCTTGTATTTATTATGACGTTTAAAGGCTAATACCTTCGGGTATTAGCCATTATTATGAAGATCTGAATGTTTGGTATTTGTTTATCTCGATTTCTTGATTTATCGTTGAATGCTTGTTTATGTTTATCAATTTATACTTGTTTACGCGCTTTTATATGCGACCTATCATTCAACTGGATCTAGAAATACAGACCAAGTAGATCTAGAGTCTGGAATAGCTCTCCATATAGTAATTTATACATCTAGAATAAGAGGATCACAAATATTTTCCTTCCAAGTCTGTGTCTAGGAAACGCTTCGGGCTTAACTAGTTAATTGGATATTGCCAATGGTTTGTTGATCGTGTTGACTAGCAGGTAACCTAGATAATTTAATAAGTAACGTTCTGATTTCATGGGATAGTTGGACAAGTAGACTACTAATGTATCAACTACCATTAAGCGGTAAGTTGGTAAAGTCTCTATGAGCTAGGGTTTAACAAGATCACTATTGCTTTAATCCCTAAGATAGATTATAATCAGCAAATAAGGATGCTTTATGCGGATGCTTTAATTGTGACAGAATTAATGTGTCTAGGTCTTAAGATGATGTAACGCCTAAGTCTTAAGAATGATATGCCACCTCGAGAGAAGAAATCATTGCACTTAATAAACAAACCAACTTTCTAATCAGATTAATAATGGTTAATACAGTTTTCTTATATTTGGCTCGACTGTTCTTTTATCTTTTGTTTATTAGCTCGCGTGGGTTAAAGTGCCTTGAATTGATTGTAGTCACCAACCAAACCGTGCCAGTCTCTCAGGCTAAAAACCACCTTTTTCCCGTTAGAATTAGGATTTAGACTGACATAGGTTTATAATAGGATAGAATTAACATAGATTAGATAACCAAGATATTAATTAAATTGATATATTTAACCTCGCTTCAAGTGTTCGACACCCTACTTACTCAACGAAACTACTACTGATCGGTACCCTGCCCGTTAAAGTGTTTGTTTTTTGGGTTTAGTCAGGAAAATAAAATTTAACAACTTGAATCAATAAAATATTACACCACACAACACACAATCACCACCTTATTCCTTCATGTGATGATTCCAATCAAAATTCTCAACAAAAGCTATAGAATCTTCTTGATTTGAGGTGTACCGCCTCAAACATTTTGCCTCCCATAAATAAATTACTTCAAACTTCGTCTAATCAAAGAACTCAACTACAATTCAAAATGGCCAAGTTACGGCTTAAGATGTTCAAGGTAGACAGTCTCAAGGTTATACGGGAAATACTAGAAATTATCAAGCTTCAGGAGCACTGTTATCAATATAATTGAAAATAAGGGCAAACAACAAGGCTAATCAGAATGTTATAACTGCAATGGTGAAAGTCATATGGCTAAGAAGTGTACTGCTAGGAAAAGGGTGAAAGATTCTGAATGGTTTAAGGAAAAGATGCTACTTGCTCAAGCACAAGAAATAGGGGTTGTATTGAATGATGATCAACAGGATTTCTTAGCTGACAATTTGGAAGAAACAAATGACTATGACGATCTTTAACTATAAGCTACAACAAATTTCAAGGCAAACCACGTTGATGCATATGATTCAGACTGTGATTGAGCGAAGCCTATAGCAAATATACCTCTTTCTCATGGCAAATTGATACCTGATGGTATCTCTCAATGATGACACAGTTGAACCACGTTATGATTCTGACATGCTCTTTAAGATACCTTATTACGACACCTATTATGATTCTGATATGCTTAATTCTAATGTACAAAAGCTAGGATATATTGAAAACATTGTATCCAATAATGAGTCATATGATGAGCTTATGGGTAACAACAATGTTATATCTTATACTGTTCATATGCTTACTATTAGAAATGATGAAGATAACTATGTTCCTCCTCTTGTACAAAATAATGATATGATGTTGTCTGTAATTAAACAAATGAAATCTCAAGTAGAAAAATGTAACACGATAACTTAAGAAACATAAAGTACGAATGAATCATTAACAGTGAGCTTGAACGATACAAAAACAAAAGTTAAGTTTTAGAAGATTGCAGTTAAAGATGGTCATTCTGAACAAGAAGCATATCTAAGTCATGAATTATACACTGTCATTAACAGTGTTGCAAAAATCGGCTTAGATGGCCGATAGGGATTAACCGTCTTGATTTTCACTAATCGGCCTTATAAATCGGTTTGGTTAAAAATCGGTCAACATACCAATTAATCGGATAAAAATCGGCTAAATCGGACAAAAATCAGCTAAATTAGACAACTCGGTTACGGATAGAAATTGGCCAATCGAGGATAAATCGGCCAAATTGGACAAAGTCAGCTAAATCAGGAAAATTAGGCATATATTTTTCAAATTTTTATAATTTTCTATGTAAAAAGTCCCATCCAATTAATCCTTGATTAATCCCCGCTTAACCGATTAATCGCTAGGCGGTACCCGGCCGCCTAGCTAGCGCCTAGCGATTTTTACAACCTTGATCATTAATGATCGTAATAGAAAGTAAAAGATATTAAAAAACAAGTTTTTTCTCAAAACTCTCACTCATTAAGGGATTTATAAATAAATCACATTGCTTTTCTAAAGAATAATTTTAAAACACTCAAACAAGAGTCGTCTGAAAAGTATGAAAAGAACATTAGTGAAATTATGGATTTGAAAAGAGCAAAAAAGGAACTTGAAAACATTGTTCCTAAAATGGGTCAATCTACTTAAACTATACATATGCTAACCAAACCCCAAATTTTTTACGATGAAACACACAAGACAGCTCTTGGTTATCAAAATCCTTTGTATCTTTCTCAAGCTCGACGGAAACAACCTGCATTATATAATGGAAATGCGTTGATTGCTAAACATAATCCTGTATCTGTGTGTGATTCTGAGGAAACTTTGATACTTGCTAAAGAGAGTCGGTTGAAAATGCTTGAAAAACAAACCGTTGTTAATACTAAACCGATTGATTACTCCAAATTAAACAAACTTTATGAGATTTTTGTTCCACAAACATAATTGTCTGCAGAACAAATGATTCTTAATGATCCTGAAATGAAAAATAAACAGTTTTTGGTTAAAACAATCAATAATCAATCTGTTGAGATAAACGATCTAAAAGTGCAATTGTAAGACAAGTTACACGTCATCAATGAGTTGAAACATCTTTTAGCTCAAAAGAGCCAAAAGACTCAGAGTGAATTACCTGTTTTTGATTCTAGGATTTAGAAAATAGAGGATAAGAACGTGTCACTAGCTTTTCAGGTTTCTTCCTTAGTTAAGGAATGAGAACATATTAAGTTAGAATTTATGAAGCTGTATGATTCAGTCAAGCAAACACGGGCAAAAATGAAACTTTAAACTGACTCTTTGCAACAAAAACTTAATGATCACATTTCTAAAAATAACAAGTTAAGAGCACAGTTAAAAGGAAAGTTTTCTGAATCTCTAATGAATCATAATGGTACAAGTGTGAATACTAAGATTTCTAAACCTTCAACTTTAGGAACTAAACTTTATTCAGTAACTCCGCTTCCTAAATCAAAGGTTATTCCTAATGTTGTTGAGAAAAATGATTTATCAAAATCAGTCACTTCACACTTGACTACCAAGAAGATAATTGAAAAACATCACAAAAGTTCTTGCCCCAGGTTTGCTTAAGATTTCGCTAATCAATGCGTACTTTAAGAACAATAGGGTTGTGCATCACGATTATCTAAAAGTCACTAAGGAGCATGTAACAACACTATAGGAATTATTAGAAAAAGCTAGAGCATTAAAACCTTTAGATGAACATATAGGTCATGCCACTAAGTTTATTGAGCGAATTCAAGACTTTTTAGTGTATGAAGTGGGAATGAAAAGTGGGCTCTTTCTACAAGCCATAAAAAGGACAATAAGCCTTACGTAGATGCATCTAGAATGAAACAGACAATTGAGACAATCACACAAAAGCATGCAGTAAAGCAAAACACTCGTAAGACTGGCAACGCTATGTTGCCTTCTACAAGAAGAGTAAGCTCTACTAATGCTAGCGGATCAAAGCCTAAAAGCAATACAAAGAATGATAAGATCTCGCAATCATCAAGTAGAAGCATGAAAAGTAAAGTAGAAGCCCACCATAGGAAGTTTAAGTCTAGTGCTAATAAGAACAATCATGTTTTAGATTGTAATGTGAATGTTAAGAATGTTGCTTTATCAAAGAATTCTGATACTATTTGCTTATCTTGTAATAAATGTTTGTTTTCTGCAAATCATGATGCTTGTGTTGTTCAATATCTTAAGAAAATGCAAAAATGTAAAGTCGCCAAATCTGCAAAACAAAAAGTTAAAAGAGAATGGAAACCAACAGGACGGATCTTTAAAACTATAGGTCTTAAATGGATTCCCACTGGTAGGACATTTAACTTGGTAGGAAAACCATGCCCCCTTATTCTTCTAATGACATGTCTGCCATAGTTGTACCTCCCGTGCATATCTTAACAACTACAGTAATTCTAGTAGATGTACAGTGTCCTAAACTAAGTCTTAGATATGCCAATGCCCGAGGATCACTCTCTAAATGCATGTTAAATACGGAATGTCATCCATTTAATTTACATGATTTTTGATTTGAGGGAATTATTCGCGATGAAGAGCTTCCACCTTGGAAGTTCGACTATCTAGGAGTCACTTAGTTTCACTAACAATCCGGAACCCAATCAAAAGTTGGGGATCCACCCTTTTGTAAATATGTTTTTTCTTCTTTATTTTTGTGCAGATTGTAGAAATTGATCTTTGGTATTTAGACTCTGGGTGTTCCAAACACATGACTGGACACCGTGATAAGCTCATCAATTTTGTTTCCAAATTTATCAGAACAGTTCGATTCGGCAACGATCATTTTGCAGCTATAATGGGATATGTAGATCTACAAATGGGGAATATTCTTATTTCACGTGTTTACTATGTTGAAGGACTTGGTCATAATCTATTCTTCATTGGGAAATTTTGTAATTCGGATCTCGAAGTAGCTTTCAGGAAACACACTTGTTTTGTACGGAATTTGGAAGGTGTTGATCTACCGTCGGGTTCTCGTGGTTCTAACCTTTATACGATCTCAATGGCGGATATGATAAAGTCTTCTCCAATTTGTCTACTCTCCAAAGCTTTAAAGACAAAATCTTGGTTATGGCACCGTCGTCTCTCTCACTTAAACTTCGGTACCATCAATTAGCTTGCTAAACAAGGACTCGTCAAAGGGCTACCCAAGTTGAAGTATACTAAAGATCATTTGTGTTTGGCATGTAAAATGGGAAAAAGCAAGAAGGAATCTCATCCACACAAGCCGGAACCAAGTACAAATGAGAAACTTCAAATGTTGCATATGGATTTGTGTGGACCGATGCGGGTTGAAAGTATAAACAAGAAAAGATATATTCTTGTCATCATTGATGATTATTATCATTTTACTTGGGTAAAGTTTTTGAGAACTAAAGATGAAGCTCTGGAAATTATCATCAAAATTTTGAAGCAAGCTCAAGTCAGTCTGAATGCTACAGTAAGATATCTTTGTACCGACAATGACATTGAGTTTCTCAATCAGACTCTATGAAATTACACGGAAGAGGTTGAAATTACTCATAATACATCCACTGCACACACTCTACAACAAAACGGTGTAGTTGAAAGGCGTAACTGCACGTTGGTAGAGGCTGCAAGGGCCATGCTTATTTTCTCCAAATCTCCGCTGTTTCTATGGGCTGAAGCTGTAGCTACTGCATGTTATACTCAAAACCGCTCCCTAATCTATACTCGTTATAATAAGACTCCATATGAACTGCTCAGAGATCGCAAACCAGAACTCAAGTATCTTCACGTTTTTGGTGCCTTATGTTATACAATAAACGATTTTGAGGATCTTGGAAAACTTCAGCCAAAAGCAGATATTGGAATCTTTATCAGTTATTCACCATCTAAGAAGGCGTATCGGATCTACAACAAAGGACCAGACAGATAATGGAAACAATGAACGTACAACTTGATGAACATACTCAGATGGCTTCTGAACAACACGATTCAGGACCCGATCTTCATGGTTTGACTTCTGGACACATTAGTTCAGGACTCGTGCTTAAACAGGCTGCATCAACATCAGCTAAACCTCTTATAAAGAATAATTGGGATTTGCTGTTTCAACTAATGTTCGATGAATACTTTAAATATCCAAGTGTTGTATCTATCCCTATTTTCGCTTCAACTCTACTTCCATCAGATATAGCCAGAGCATCTTCTTTTTCTTCTACTTCCATTGATAAAGATGCTCCCTCTCCAAGTACTTCACCAAACATTGAAGCAACAATCTCTTTAATAAATTTTAGAAATGTTGAACAAAATGAAGAAGTTACAGTGTTTGACAATGACACATTTACCAATCCATTTACTCCTCCACACACCAGCTCAGTTGAGTCATCTTCACGGATTGTTGATACTTCAAACATGCACACTTTCCAACAACCTCCAATTTACATAAAAAGATGGACAAAAGATCATCCGTTAGTGACAATCATCGGCGATCCATCAAAACCTGTTTCTATAAGACGTCAACTTTCTATCGATGCTTTATGGTGCTATTTTCATGCTTTCTTAGCTAAAGAAGAGTAGAAGAATTACAAAGAAGCAATGGAAGAATCTTGTTGGATCGAAGCCATGTAAGAGGAAATCCATGAATTTGAACGGCTTGAAGTATGAGAGTTAGTACCAAGACCAGACAGAGCTATGATCATCAGCTTAAAGTGGATCTTTAAAGTGAAACTTGATGAATATAGCGGCGTGCTAAAAAATAAGGCTCGGTTAGTTGCAAAAGGTTATTGTTAGGAAGAGGGGATCGACTTTGAAGAATCGTTTGCACATGTCGCTCGCATTGGAGCTATCAAAATATTCTTAGTATATGCTGCATACAAGAATATGGTAGTCTTTCAGATGGATGTAAAGATGGCATTTCTGAAAGGGATTTTAAAGGAAGAGGTGTATGTGAGTCAACCAGAAGTGTTTGTTAATCAAGATCATCCGAATCATGTATTCCGATTGAAGAAAGAACTTTATGGTTTGAAACAAGCTCCTCGCGCATGGTACGACCTACTCTCTAAATTCCTCCTTAGCCAAAAATTTGTCAAAGGTTTAGTCGATCCGACGTTGTTTACTTGAAAGGAAGGAAATGATCTCATACTGGTACAAGTCTATGTTGACAACATAATTTTTGCTTCCACTAATCAAATCTTTTGTGATAAATTTGCAAAATTAATGAGCAAACATTTTAAGATGTCAATGATAGGATAAATATCAATTTTTCCAGGACTTCAAAATTCTCAAAGTCTTAGAGGCATCTTCATTAATCAATCTAAATACGCTCTTGAAATGCTCAAAAAGTATGGTTTTGACCAATGTGATGCTGTTGACATCCCCATGGTGGGACAGTTAAAACTGGATGAGGATCCAAACGAAACTCCATTTGACCCTACTCGTTACAGAGGAATGGTCGGATCCCTTATGTACCTCACAGCCAGTCGCCCTGACCTAGTGTTTACCATTCGCATGTGTGCCTGGTACCAGGTAAAGCCTACCGAAAATCACTTAACTGCGGTAAAACAGGTCTTTCGGTACCTAAAAGGAACCATTAATATGGGTCACTGGTATCCGAAGGAAACCAGTTTTAATCTAACAGCTTTTGCAGATGTCGACCATGCAGGTTGTCAAGATTCAAGATGTAGTACATCGGGAAGTACACAGTTCCTGGGAGAAAATCTTGTCAGTTGGTCATCCAAGAAACAAAAGTGTACTGCAATTTCAACAACTGAAGCTGAGTATATATCTTTGTCCGATTGTTGTGCTCAAATCCTCTAGATGCGTTCACAGCTAACTGACTATGGATTTTACTTCAACAAGATCCCATTGTACTCAAACTCAAAGAGCGCCATTACTTTATGAATGCTATCTAATAACATACAAGATTAGGGAAAGAGAGGTAGTTTTAGAGAGAGAGTGGTTGGATGAACACTTTATAGAGAGAAAGTAAACATGAAATAGAAATGCATAAATGTAAGTGAAAAATAATGACCAACCAACACCCTCTCTAAGGCATGGAGAGGGTATTTATACTACCCTATGACCGGCTTATGGTTAGCTTATGGGATTTTCATGGGCCTTTTGGCCCAATGGGAGGGCTTATTTTTACTACCCTGATGGCGGCTTTATGGTTTAGCTTGTGGTGATTATTTTAAGGGCCCCTTTTAGGCCCCGATTGATTAGGTTACTATTCATTACAATGGACTATTAAGAGCTTTGACTATAACCTATTATGGAAGGACCGAAGATTACTTTTCGTTTTTTCCTAACTAATCTCCCCTAAGGGAGGTCACTCCAATTTACAAAGACTTAAACCTAGCATACTATGCTTTAACTTTATCCTTGAGCTCGTAGTCTTTAACTTTAATCAATAACTTGTGAATTGATGTAGTGATCATTGACTTTAGGCTTTGACTTGTATCTTTGATCTAACATGAATGTGATCTTGAGCTTCTTGAGATCATCAACCAAGCATAATCTCTTTTCGCCATCTTGTAAACTTTGTCATCTTGTGAACTTGTGACTTTTGGACCGACATGCTCATACCTTTCTTGATTTGTCAACTTGAAAAGGTTTTAATATTGCATCTTTCTTGAAGTTCTTTAACTTTAACACTTCGTCGCTTCAAGTAGGACATACGGTATTAGAGTAGCGAAAGTTTTGAAACATGTACTTGAGCTTTCATAATGTCTTTATATTTGTCAGTCGGGTATGAGCATGCGGCTATGAATATGTGAGTCAGTTGGAACCAGGTACCTTCACCTCCATCTGTAAGTATCCTGCATTAAAACAGTTAGCAATAAAGCGGGGGAACGAATATAGCTTTGTCATTCGCTCGTGTTTGGTTGGAGTAACCTTTGAATCCGTGAGGTTCGACCTGTGATCAGGTAGATTCAATTTAAGAAGAATCTCCTTGACATGATTTCCAGCTAAAATATCAAATCTTTCTAACACATATGTATTAGATTCATCAAACTCAGCATGTTCTCATTACCAGAACGTCTCAAAGCAGACAACACGATAAGAGTGAATCAGCAAGTTACTATCTCACCGATTGAAATAAAAATTGATTTGAAAAAATCAATCGACGTGTCACTTGCTAAAGTGGTTTTGTGACACATCGGGGGTGTTAATCATTTCAAAAATTCATCATCAACCGTCAATTTATTTACTGGAACAAGTTTGATTCATTTTAGAATCGCACCATCGTTTCTTTCCAGCTGTCACAAGTTTGATTCATTTGAATTACACAAGTCACCTACCAAGAGCTTATTTGATGTTGGCTCAAGCAGGATTTCCATTTTCATTGTAAACTTTAGTATCACTCTGATGTTCTGGCAAAATCACAAGGATAATGCGTAAGACTCTTCATATATTTCTCGTTATTCACATTGTATAAGATAGCAAGCATAATTTTGACAAGTGTCCTAATGAGATTTATGGATGATCTCTTTTAGCTCTAGACTCAATAGTGCACTTTGGTTGTAGTGATCGGAGGCTAGAGCAGACTGCCACCTTTTCAATACCAACTAACTCGGAGTGAGAAAGTTGATAGAAATGCATGTAATCTCCGCGAGAAATGAAACAAAAATCTTTTGAGAGATTCTGAGTGGCTAGGGAGGGTTGTGCATTGCATCACTGGGTCCATGATGTTAGTCTTTAATGTCAACAATCATCTTTGTGATTCTTGACAGCAGATGTATTGACCCGGTTTCTGCCTAAGTGTAAGGATGGCTTCTTTCTTTTCACCCTTTATCTTAACTTTTCTTTTTAATTCTTCAACCCCTTCAGCGCTTACCGAGACTTCATAACTAGTACCTTGTTAGGTTTGTTCCAGTACTAGCTCCATCTCAGTCGGCACTTTTCCCTTATTCTCACTTTTACTCCTTTTTTCATACCTAAGGACTACTACACTATCTAGTGGAATATCCCTAGGTAGATCCCTCTGGTTCTGGCTGGATCATAGGAATGAATACCTAAACTTAACCACCTTATAACTCCAATACAGTAAATTAAATGGTCGGTCTTTGGTACTTCCACATTTCAGCCAATCACAATCCGTAACCATAGCTCCATTATATATGATCGATTAATCGAAAGAATTTAGCAATATATGGGTTAGGTACATTGAGATCTTAAAACTAATTAGTTTAGCCATATATTTTAATCACATTTTCTCCCCTTATCAAAAATATTAAATCTCTTGATATTTTGGATATCAATTGATTCAAATATAACTGCTTTCGGGGAAAAAATGTCCAATTATTAACAAGCCGTATTAGGAACATTTTTAATGCTCCCCCTCAAATTATGAGGGTATTATATGGTGTTTGAGTATGTTAATTTGAAATTTTTTGAATTTACTAAGAAATTCTTGAAAATTCATACTCAAACACTATATATGCCTAATTTTTAAGTCTACACTACACATTTATATATTCACAAGATTATTATGTACGAGGTTTGACCTGAATGATGAGAACATCATATGATAGAATCATATGGTTCTTTGTAGCAGCCGTAGGTCTTCCCCATATTCTCTCTTAAGAAGTTGTCTTAGCTTCCCTCTAAATCAACAATCCTTTCTTGAGTAGATTCAAAACTTTCTTGCAAGCCGCCTCAAGCAGTCTTGATGTAAAAAGCCAAAATATACAAAGTACACAATTAATTCGAAACCGTAACACCAAAGTCAATTAAGTCCCGGATGTCCGAATTTCTCCTTTCACGATAGCGATGGTATAAATTGAAACACCAAAGTCAACTAAGTCTCGGATGTCACAATTATTCCCTCTAAGTAGTCGAAATGAAAACACCTAAGTCAACTAAGTCCTAAATGTACTCATTTCTTTCTGCAGAATACTTGACTAACTTAAGGAATCATCATACTTATCAAACCTATGTGTACCGCTTTTGTCAACTAATTATACTCCCTTTTAAAAAATAAGCTTAGTGATTAACTGTTAAAGGAAGCATTAATTCAATGAGTAACCAATCTCCCTACACTAGAATAAATCTTCTGACAACACTTCCCCCTAGTATCTTAAATGATGCATACTTGAAATCACAAGATATCTCTTCCCTCATGTAGTTGAAATAGTGCACCCGAAAGTAACAAGTTAAACACTAATTTTCTCTACGGTTATGACATTTGTCTTCCCGGAATGACCTAAAATGAGAATAAGGTATGAATTCTATCACGTGTACTCATTATCTTTCTTGTATATCTATTCCTTCCCCCTTGTTGGCTTCGATACCTCAGAATCAGCAAAACCTAGTACGCAAGTATACTAGAGATCATGTTCGAAGAATTGATAAGCTTAAATCTATCCCGTGAGAATCAACTGAGTCTTCAATTAAAAATAAGTCCCTAAAGTTTGAAATAAATGACATCTAAAGCTCTTATCGTTAATATAAATTAACTCCCCTTGAAATAGTGATCTGTCATTATCAAAAACTTTATCCGTTTATTCCGTGACTTATTTTGAAAATTTGTTTTAAAAGATTATTTGATGACACATTCTCCCCCTCAAATAATGACCCGTTTATTATTTAAAGAGCTGTTGTCATTATTTGAGTGGTTGAATTGTCTTTGAAAATCTTTTGAGATTACTGAAAACACTAATTCATTATGAAGACAACTTTTTACCAATAAAAATAAGATTTCTTTTATTGTGACAAATAAATGCACTGACACGTACACTTATTGTTTATAGGAAGCACATGTAGTGTTGCAAAGTAAACACAAGCCTTTGCATGGTCATAAAGTAGACCATGCCCGATAATAAATTCCCGTTATGAAGTCAAGTTTTCTTTTTGAAATACTTGCCTTTAAAATGATGATCGGGTTGCTATCTGAAATAATAGCAAGCCATATTTAGCATGTTTTGAAAACTTTTGAACTTCTGCTCGAACTTCATTTACAGCCTCGTATCATTATTAAATGGCATTTCTAAGACCGTAAATGTTATTGATTTTCAGAAGACATGCCATTATTACCTCTTTTTATATTTTTCTCATTTTTTAATTTTTTCTTTGGTTTTAAAGATTTTATATTTTTATATTTTGTTTTTATAAAGGTTTTCAGAAAATGTAAAATCTTTTTGGTTTTTCTGGTTTTTAATATATATACATATTATATACAGGATATTTGAATAGGTACCACCACTATTCTGCAGCTTCATCTGCCAATTGTTTCAGGTCTGGGTGAAGAGGCGATGGGGACGCGACACAGCGGGATAGATGTGAGTGTGTAATAGTATATTCATTATGTGGTTTTATGTACGATATGACTATTCTGAGGCGGGATGGTAAGGGATATCTGCGGCGTCTTAGGGTAGGGATGGACTGCCTGAACAGTATACATAGTGAGAGAGGCGCGCTCATTCACTCTAACGGTGTACAAGTATGCGAGTGCGTGAGCGCATTACTGCTCGACGTGGGCGGGCATTCTCTGTGACTTGAGCGGACATGCGGTATTTCTCGACTCTCTCTTGCGCTATCGCATTATTTCTTCCTAACTTGCTGCTTCTGATTCACACGATTCAGTCACATTTCTTTAATAGTATCTCTTATATATCTATCCTCTAAGGCGCTCACTACTAACTGGTGTCCAGACACATTATCGCGTGCCTAGTCTTGATTACGCCAAGAGTCAGTTAGCGCCACGAGAGATGATTCAAACACTACTATACTTCTTCCTATCTATATCTTAATCTGCTCTTAGTTATTAATGTGTGTGAATCTTGATTTATCTATATTTGACTTTAGGATTACTGAGGGGAGATGAGTGGGCTATAAGATTAGTGGTGTACACCTCTGTGTATCTATATACTCTATACTAGCTATCTATAGCTTCGGTATTCTAAAGTGGCTACATCATCTGTAGTGTATGTGTATATTTGCATCCTGAATTCGTGTAGAGGCTGTCTGTCTAGTGTATGTGCGTGTACTCTCAAGGTAATGTATTGTGATGTCTATCTCATCACTGATAGTACACTCTTAGGAGACGTGTATGTAGCGCGAGAGCAGTGCGAGATCATTGTGAGTGGATGAGAGGAGTGTGCGAGGGTGGGTTATCAATGATGACATTCATTAAGTAATTTAAGGTGTTTCTGATTGGAGGGAGGACTTGGATGGAGATGTGCTTAATGTGGACGGTATACTACAGAAATAGTCCATTGTGATAGTAAGAATTATGTATTTTTTACTGTCATTGAGTGAGGGGACATAACAAGCGGACGCAGTGTGCTGATGGGTGCTTGACGTGAGTGAGGAGATATTTATTGAGGTTATTCTATTTGATGGTGGTGTAATTGAAAATGCGGTTAGGGGAAGATGTGTTGGGTTTTGGAGGGTATATGGTTGGAAGTGTGGGAGGGAAGGTGTAAGGATGTATTGATGTATATTTGGGTTGGGAGGGGAAGTAGGGAGGTTTTTATGTTGGGTTATTAATGAAATAGTGTGGGGTGGAATGGAGGGAAAGGGGTGATTATGAAAGGGGGGTGTGGAGAATAATGGTGTGAATGTGGTATAGCGTTGAATTTAATGGGGGTTTGGGAGTGTGATGTGGTTGGTGGGGGGGTTTTTGGTGAAGAGGTGTAGTGGGTTTGATGTTTAAGTTTTTTTTTGTGTGGTGAATATTAAGTATGAGGTAAAGGGTTATGTTGTTGGGGTTTTGGTGTATATTTAGTATGGGGTGTGTAGATTTTGGTTTGATTATATGTGTTTTGGTAATGTGTTTATATGGGATTGAATTAGGGTGGTTATTTGTGGTTAATAGGGGTTGAATTGATGTTGTAATGATAGTGGTGTATTTATTAGAATAGTTAATAAAACGAAGAGGAGCTTGTTGCAAAAAGATTAGATGACCTTATTATGAGGTTTTAAATTGATTTGGATGGGAATTTGATAAAATAACCTCCGTACTGACATAAACCTTCTGCCAGAATGTCTTTCAAGATTGCCGTCTTAATATCCATTTGGTAGAACGATCATATTTCATATAAGCAACATATGCAGGAAAATTCAAATAGGCATCCAATCTAGCCATTGGAGCAAAGGATTCCTCAAAATCAATTCCCTCTTCTTGACGGTAACCACGAGCAACCAAGCGAGCCTTGTTTTTCCGAATTCCTCCCATTTCATCAAGTTTTACCTTATAAATCTATTTTAAAGTAACGACCATCACTTTATCTGGACGAGGAACGAGTTCCCAAACTTCAAGACGTTCAAATTCATTTAGCTCCTCTTGCATTGCTTCAATCCAGCATGATTGAGTTAATGCGTCTTTATAAGTCTTAGGTTTAACTGATGAGAGAAAAACATCTGTAATAACAAAATAAAGCTGTTCATGAGTTGGAGTCTTATGGAAACAGGTCTTTTGAGTTCACCGATGATGTTGTCTAAAGTATGATCCTTGGTCCATTTGTTAACGTGTTCTGAGTTAGAAGCAGCAGTGTGCACAACAGTAGGAATAACGTCCGAAGAAGAAGATGCTTCAGAATCATTTTCTGGAATTGGAATGCCAAAGAATGGATCGTTATTCATGTGTGCAACATCTAAGTCATGATTGTCTTCTTCAACATCGTTAGGAATGACAGGAGATTGAGTTTCGGGTGTTGTTTGTGAGTTACTAGGTGATGGTGCATCTTGGTCAACAGTTGTTGAGGAAGGTGAACCGGTTGATGCAGCGGGTTCTGGAGCAACTACTTCAGCAATTGGAGCAATGACTTCAGGGGCTGGGCGATCAACACTTGATGGAGGGTTGAGTAATTCATCAAACAGTGGTTGAAACAAAATATCCCAATCAGTTCTTGAAGGTGGTACAAACGGTGTTGAAGGAGGAGGGTTTGGCACGAGTCCTAAACTGATTGTTGCAGGAGTCATTTCATGAAGTGTGGGTCCTGAACTGCTGTGTTCAGAAGCCATTGCTGTCAGCTCATCAAAATCTACATGAATTGTTTCGATGATTCGTCTGGTACGTCGGTTGTAAATTCAAAATGCTTTCTTTGTGGGTGCATAGCCAATGAAAATACCAATATCAGCTTTCGGTTGTAACTTTCCTAAATTCTCGCTATCATTTGTCGGATAACAAAGTGCACCAAATACATGGAAAAATGATAAGTCGGGAAGTTTGTCATGTAAAAGCTCATATGGTGTTTTGCCATGACGAAGACGTATGATGGAACGATTTTGGGTATAACATGCGGTAGCAACTGCTTCTGCCCATAAAAATAATGGAGCTTTTGCATAAATCAACATTGTGCGGGCAGCTTCAATTAGCGTACGATTACGTCTTTCAATGACACCATTTTGCTGTGGAGAGCGAGCAACAGATGTTTCATGAGAGATGCCAACCTTCTCATAATATTCACGCAAAGTTTGATTAACAAATTCAGTTCCATTATCTGTTCTGATTCGTCGGACAGGTACTTTAAGCCGCACTTGGATCATCTTGAGAAACTTGATTATGAAATATGGAGCTTCATCTTTTGACCTTAAGCACTTTACCCATGTAAATCGAGAGTAATCATCGACAATGACGAGGATGTACTTCTTTCCATTAACACTTGCGACACGCATTGGTCCACAAAGATCCATGTGCAAAAGATAGAGTTTTTCTTGGTTGGTGTCTTCAGATTTAGGTTTGTGGGGTTTCTTCTTGCTTTTTCCCATTGCACATGCAGAACACAGATGGTCCTTTTCAAACTTTAGCTTAGGGAGACCTCGAACAAGACCGTGTCTAGCTAAATGGTTGATTGCACCAAAGTTCAGATGAGACAGACGTCGGTGCCATAGCCAGGACTTAGTCTTTGAGGCCTTTGACAAGAGACATATAGGAGAGGACGCCATCATATCTCCAAGAGACAGAGTATACAGATTGTTGCCTCGAGATCCAGTCAATAGATCAACACCTTCTAGATTACGAATGAAGCAGGTGTGTTGACGAAAAGCAACTTCAAGGTTCGAATCACAGAATTGCCCAACGGAGAATAAGTTATGTCCAAGTCCTTCCACGTAGTAAACCCTTGAGATCGTAACATTCCCAATCTGATAATCACCATATCCCAATATCTTTGCCACGTGATCATTTCCGAATTTGACTGTACCTAAAAATTTATTGACGAAATTGGTGAGCTGAGAGCGATCTCCGGTCATATGCTTGGAGCAGCCGGAGTCCAAATACCAGAGAACAATTTGGACGACCTGCATTCATCAAGAGAGGAAGATGGAACATCAGAAACTATGGATCCCCAAGATTTACTGGGTTCCTTGTTGTTAGCAGATATAGATTTAATAATCTTAGGTTTGCTAACGGGAACATTAGTTTTAGATTTCCTAGGTTTCCTTGAGTAAACCAATGTTACTACAGGCTTAGGTGTATCAGTTTCTAGAGCAGTTGGTTTCCTAAGGGGCACTTCAGCAGTTGTGGTAATCCTAGTTAAAGGGCACGCATTTCCTACTATAGTGAAGGTCCGACCAGTAGGTCTCCAAGTGTATCCAATATTTGTGAACACCTTTCCTGTTGGTTTCCAAACTTTTCTCTTTGAACTTTTCTTAACAGATTTAGATTTAGCACGAGCATTCACATCATTGATAAAATCAAGAACACACAAATCATGATTATCAGAAAGCATGCAACCATTACACTTAACACATAAAAGTTCAGAATTCGCATTAAGCTTGGAATGCTGCACATTTGCAGTTCCTTTAGGTTCCACAACACAATTCTTATTTTTCAAACTAGATTTAACTGTCCTAGAGTGGGCTTCTACTTTATTCTTCTGAGTACTACTTGGTGTTTGCTGAATCTTATCTTTCTTTGTATTGCCTGAAGGTTGTGATCTGCTAGCACTAGTAGACGGTTTTACTCCTGTAGAAGACAACATAGGTTTGTTAGATGAAGAAGCTGTTTTTGTGTTTGTGTTTCCTAAGGATGTGACGGGCTCAGTGAATCTAACTCTTTTGTCCTTGTTCTTTGGGGTCACAGCCACTAATTTTTCACTTGAATTGTTGATGCTAGGGCAGGTTTGTCTGATTATTATAAGCAACTCCTGAATTCATTTGGTATACTTACAAGCAGAGTCTAAGGAATTATTTAGAGGATTTTGTGATTTTCCTTGTTCCACTATTTCCCTAAGAATCACAGCTTGTTCCTGAGTGTGCCTAAGGTAGTCAGAGTGGGCTGTCCTATTGTTCAACAATCTAGGGGCTATGGGTTCTTCAGCAATCTTAAGCATTTCTGGAGCAATAGTGTGTTTGGTAACAACATTATCAGCTGAATCTTTTCCTTTAAGTTTCCTTAATTCATCCTTGAGAGATGTAATGACCAAATCTTTTTCCTGAAGACTTATATTTAAATCAGAGATTTCCACAGACTTTTTATTAACTTGATTAATTAAATCACATTGTTCTTTTAATCAAATACGTGTTGGTTTAATCGAGTCATAAAGTTGCTTATAGGTCTGTTTCAAATGTTCATTTTCTGCAATAAGTTTTGACACCCTATGATCCATTTCAATATTTATTGTTTCAATCTCTTCTATGTCCTTCTTGACCTTTTCCTCATTTATATTTCCACTTAACAATTTAATTCTCTCTTTCAACTTTCTTATGACCGTGTGTTTCTATTGCGACCGAGCTTTCAATTCATTTAATTTAAAGTATTGATCAAAATTTGGAGCACTTCGATTTGAAACAGAATTGTCCCTTTGAAAAATTTCCCGATTAAGTTGAGTATCAACTTCTAAAGAGATGCAATGTTTTTCAAGAGTTGTATAGCTTCTGAACAATTTATCTTAAGTGTCTTTTTCAATGAATTCCTTTTTGTTGAGAAGCCCAGTCTCAAGTTTGAGACACTTTTCACATTCATGCACATTCACATAAGCATTATTCATAGAAGAATTGAAAATAATGTTCACTATATCGTTGCTAATGACTTGTTCCAAGAGTCGTTCGTTCTTATTTAAAACTTGATTCATTTTAACTTCAAACGTTTTGGACTCCAAACTATGTTGTTCCATAACCTGTTCCATTTGATGAAAGACGTTTTGGACTTCAGTAAGTTCATCAATTAAATATTGATCGAATGTATTGAATATGTCCTTCAGTGCTTTTACAAATGGAATAATTTCATCCATAAAACAAGCTTTTGTATGTTCAAACCCCCCCGAGCCCTCAGTGATGGTTGTGGCCATGGTTCTTTCTTTGACAACCATGTTAAAGTCAGCAAGATGGTGTTTAAGATTCTTTAAACTTGTATTTACCATGCTAACTTTAGGAAGTTCTTTTGGAACCCCAAAGTTGGTGGGTCTACAAGAAGGACTAGGATCTGAAAAATTTATAAAATTCTAAGACCAATAGGCTTGTTTAGCAGATAATTCAGTTTGTGGAACAAATCGTTTTTCAAAATCTTGAGAAAGTTGGTTAAGAGCAGCATAATCAACTGATGTAGTATTAACTTTATTTTCTAAAACCATTGGATATTGTTGTTTTAACAGCGTTTTTGAATGACTCTCTTCAGCTAGCATAAGGGTCTCTTTAAAGTCAGGAATCACAATAGCACTAGTGTTCTTAACGACATTACCATCATAAAGCTTTGGTTCCAACTGCTTAGCTTTCTTCAAATAGAAAGGATTTTGAAAACCTAGAGCTTGTTTAGTGGTATGATCATAGAAAAACTATGGTTTTGTTAACATATGAACAGTTTATGCAGATTGATCTCTTTTATAAACAATATTATCTAGGTGTTTGATCTTCTTTTCTAAAGCAATTTCTCTATCAATGTTTCTAGATTCTTCTTTCTTAAAATCATTTTTGAGAAGAGTAACTGTTTGCATTAAAGATTCCCTTTATTTTAAATGTTCAGAAAGAGTTTGTTTAAGACGATCAATCTCGACAGACTATTCACATGAATCTGAAATGTTATCTTTACTTTTTAAATCAACATTTTGTCCTTCTTTCAAAACTTTAACTTGTTCTTTATATCTTTCAAGCTCAGCAGTTAAAGTATCATTGACATTTTTATTGTCCAGATTTATCTTGGTACAATTAATTACTTGGGTTTTAGTTGTTCAATCACAGATAATATCAGTGCATCTTGTTGTGCAGATGAGTTAGAATTTTGAATAACCGCCTATTGTGATTATGTCACATACTGAGAATAAGGAATGATATTGCTATCACTGGTTATTTCAGTCTCTGAATGGTTCACAACATTTGACTGTTCAGAATACGGCATCACCTGCATACCTTGATTAATCATATTGTTATCCATATTATCAGGATTGTATACCTCAGCGAGAGCATCTAAACCATAATGTGATAAATTCGCCATAAGAGCAACTTTAGTAGTGTTGAGTTCATCACAATCAGAGTCATATACATCCAAATCATCAGCTTGATAAGCAGCATTATGAGTAATGACAGTCTGTATGGACCTTCTGCAGTTCCTGGATCTGCCAAAAATGCTAGTTCTTCCTCATGTAGAATTTGACCATTTGCTTGAGCTTGTACCAACAACACTTTATCCTTAAACCATGAATCATCCCATTTCCTTTTAGGTTTAGTACACTGTTTAGACATGTGTCCTTCCCCTTTGCAGTTGTAACAAATAACAGTCCTTTGTTTCTCAGAATTGCTTCCACTTGCTCTTGGAGTGTAGGTCCTAGTGGTACCCGTAGTAAAAGAAATTTGTCTCTCCTGTACTGGTTGTAAAGTCACTCTTTCATCATTAATGGTAGCTTGTTGCCTAGGTTTGAAAACGAAATCCCTTCAGACTGGTTGTTAGTAAGTATATTGCGAGATATGATGACAGTTGATAGGAATGACATCATATGGTTGATGGCATCAATGGGATCGTCACCTTACTTGAACACTAGAACAATTAGACCTAAGTCTAGTTGGGGAAATTCAGGTTGTTGTTGTTGGTTAACTGTGGGAACATATTCCATTTGAGGGATGGATGATGATGGAGAATAAATGTTATGGTGAACTGATGATTGATAATCATTGGATGGATAAAGTGAGATAAAATGGGTGAAGAATTATTGATTGGTTGAAGTATTTTAATGACTTATAAGGTGATCCATAACTTGTGGAGACTGATATAGTAAAACTTGTGGTTGAAATTGAGAGTTTTGGTATGGAGTGAGATTGATAAGAGGACTGGGTCATCTCAATAATGGGTTGCAACCAAAAGCAAGCGGATCGATTTGCGTTCATAGCATTAAACAAACCTTCATTTGCAATGAAATTCCGTGTTGTCCTAAGTAAGCATGCACTGATCAATACAGTTATGTGCAAGTTCCGAACCATTTGACAATCTGTCATAAATCTGCTCCACTCATGAGGAAGGGAATTCCAAAAACTTGGTGTCTTGAAATTGATCTAGAGTTTCACAATTGTAAATGTTCATGTCATTGAGTAGAGTGAAAATCTCAGTAGAAATCATGTAGTGTTTCCCCACCCCCTTCTTATAAGCAAAACTTATCGAATACATCATATATGTTTACACTCGCTTCTGTTTTGTTGTCAATAGAAGTTCCTTGCATGGAGAAGGTGGAATCTTTCCCAAAGTTCCTTGGCGATTCGATGATTGCTAAACCAGTGCATAGACCTCTAGGCTGGTATTCTTTGAAAGCTTGGATAATTGGTTACCTTGTAACATCACAATCAGCTTGAATTGCATCTGAAGCAGATAACCTCAAAGTATTTCCTTGGTCCTAGTCACTCCATTCTCCTTAATCGTAAGGCCAATGAGTGGACCGATTTTTCCAACGATTCAATTATCCAAAATTCGTCCATGTTGTCTATTCATCATGTATTGCTCCATTCTGCTTTTTCAAGAATCGTACATATCTTTTTTAACATAGGTGGACGATTGTTAGCACCCGAAAGAATCGCTTTGTCAACAAGAGTCATCATTGAAAAAAATATGTTTACAAGAATTACTTGTTTGATCGAACGGTGATTGAAAGAAATTGGGTTGTTGTGAGTTGTCTTTTGTGTGTTTTATGTCTTGAAACTATACGGGATTTTACAATTCTTGATTAAACCGGGAAAACAGATAAATGTTTCATGGGAATTTACAAATCATTTGTATGTTAAAAGATTACTTGTTTGATCGAACGGTGATTGAAAGAAATTGTGTTGTTATGAGTTGTCTTTTGTGTGTTGTTATATCTTGAAACTACACGGGATTTTACAATTCTTGACAAAACCGAAAAAACACGTAAATGTTTCACGGGATTTTACAAGTCATAGAAATAAACCGTATAATTTAGGTTAACAGATTTGTGTGTTTTAACTTTTGTCCAAGTTAAATTGCGAATTCGGTTGCAAAGGAAAACTGCGAATCCGGTTGACAAAGAAAAATTGCTAATCCGGTGAAGCCTTTAGACTGTGAATTCGGTGAAGCTTGCAAAACTGCCAATCTGGTGATGCTTGCAAAACTGCTAATCCGGTTGAAACTAATAGCTGCGAATCCGGTTAAGCCTGAAAGCTGCGAATCCGGTTGAAACTGAGAAGCTGCTAATCCGGTTGATACTAGTAGCTGCGAATCCGATGAAGCTTGCAAAAATGCCAATCCGGTGATGCTTGCGAAACTGCTAATCCGGTTGAAACTAATAGCTGCGAATCCGGTTAAGCCTGAAAGCTGCGAATCCAGTTAAAACTGAGAAGCTGCTAATCCGGTTATCACAAGGACGAAACTCAAACTTTCAAAAACACAAAAAGACGCATTTTTGATTGTTTTTTCCCAAATTTTCTTGTACAACTAGTATTACTAAACCTATAGTACCTTAAAAATGTAAACTTTATGGTTTTTAAGCCAAAAAATTCAAAATCAAGATTTGTACTTTGAAAGGTTTTCAAACACAAAATAAGACACAAAAAGATGATTTTCTTTGATCCAAAGAAAATACACCTATATCCAAGGATACTAGATCAAATTTACCTTAGTAAATGATCTTTTAGTGTATGTCTAAACTTCGAAAATCAAAAAAAATATAAAGAAAGGTACGGTTTGAGAAATGACGAGCTAAAACAAACAAGAACATCACAAAAACTAAACAAATCACTCCATGGCTCTTGATACCAATTGAATGATATCTAATAACATACAAGATCAGGGAAAGAGAGGTGGTTTTAGAGAGAGAGTGGTTGGATGAACACTTTAGAGAGAGAAAGTAAACATGAAATAGAAATGCATAAATGTGAGTGAAAAATAATGAACAACCAACATCCTCTCCAAGGCATGGAGAGGGTATTTATACTACCCATGGCCGGCCTATGGTTAGCTTGTGGGCTTTCCATAGGCCTTTTGGCCTGATTAGATTACTATCATTACATTGGACTAACTACGGGCTTTGACTAACTATTATTGGAAGTGACCGATACTTTTTGTGTTTCTAACATTTTATCGCTTTGGAAAATTACCGTGAAAACATCCAAGGCAGATTATTGTATAACATCATCGATGTTCGATACTACTTTATTAAAGAGCAAGTTGAAAATAAGGTTGTTGAGCTATACTTTGTTGAGACCAACTTTCAGCTGGCGGATATCTTCACTAAAGCCCTCGCAAGAGAACGCTTTGAATTCCTGATCAAACACCTCGGTATGCAAAGCATCACACCGGAAGAGCTGAAATGTCTTACAGAGTCAGACGAAGAGTAACTCGGTTTACTAATTCATGTATCTTATGTAGGATAAGTAGATTAGATTTTTCATTTTTCAAAAAATTTCAAAAACTAAATACAAATATATAAATTTTTAAAAACAAAATATAAAATCAGAAAAAATTTCAAAAACCATAAAAAAATCTTCTCGACATGTCTTTTAGAATCGATAATATCTACAACCTTAGAAATGTCATTCAATAATGACACGGGTAGGGGTGCTCGCGGGGCAGTTCGGTTCGGTTAGTTGGAAGATTTAAACTATCCGTTGCGGGGCGGGTAATTAATTTTACTATCTGAAATCGAACCATACCAGACGGGTAACCGGACATGCGGGTACCCGAAGTGAGCGGTTACCCGTGGTTCGGTTCACGGTTAACCATTTTTTACGTTTAATCGAGTTTAACCGTATAAAAAATAACATGGTCTAAAGCATTAAATGTCATTCTAGTAAAATTAAATGACATTGAGTAGATAAAACTCATATAAATTTATTTCGTTACAATAATTGCATTTAAATATTCGTACATAACATATTAACAAAATAATACTTATTCGTCCTTTATAAATTACGATTCCATTCATGAATTTTCACACATATATTTTCACAATGTTTACATTAGGAGCTAAAAAGTCGTTATGAAATAACATTAGTGCAATAATATGGTTAATACTTGTACAATTGTATGAATATTAGTTAGAAAACAATCATGTATATTTCACAACATAAAGCTATACCAATAAGCAAAATAAGTAGAAAAGATAAGAGAAAAGTTGGTAAGATTTATTGAGAAGAATGACTAGAGAGGGTGGAAGATTACACACACACACAAAAAATATGCAAATTGTAAACCACACCTCTCCATGTGTGGAGAGGGTTTCTATTTATACCTTTGAGCCATGGAGTGGCACATGTGGGCTTTCTAAACAATTGGGATCGGCTTGCTTTTATTGGGCTTTGAGCCCGATCATGAGACTATATTGTTTTACATCCTCATGCTTAGTTTGACCCGGGACTAGCTCTATTTATCTTAAACAAGATCTTAATTTATGACTAATAAGACCGATAACATTCTTGTTGGTCTTATTATAAAATTAGGTCTAAAATATCTTCCCCCATTGTGGTGGTTCTCTCTTTCTTTCAACTCCTCCGTTCCCTGATGACATTCTTTGTAGGAGTTTGCTTTTGATTTAGCATTGTCTCCCCTTGAAGTAGAAAATGATATTGAACTTTATTGAACGTTTATGCTTTGCATTGTTTTGGGTCTTGTCTTGTTGTAACGGCTTTGGTCATTCATGCTTTGTGATCTTGATTGTGTGCGCCTTTATGTTTCGACCTTGGTTCTGAGATCGTTATTCTTTGCATCATCTCCTTGACTTGATATCATCTTGATTTGACTTCCTTGATCAACTTGTGCTCTTTGAAACCAACTGTGCTCATACTTGTTACTATTCTTGATTGAACAATATGTGATTATTTAGTCTAACCAATCTCCACAAGTGATGATTCTTTATTTGATTTGAGATCTTTTATGTGTGGGGGAAGATTAGAATTCAACTGTCTTGTGTTGATACGAATTTGACTTTGAATGCTTGAGTTAAAAGTGCATGTGGTTTATGAATTTCCGGACTTCAGCTGAATGAAGGCCTAACTTCAACCGTCGTCTTTGATGATATAATACTTAGTTAGCTATAAAAGATGAATATTGCTTTGTCATTCATTCTTGTCTTCGGTTTGTCACTTTACTCCTGGCGCTTCCCGTTTTATAGATATTTAATATATACCTGTGCATCGGGTAGATTCAAAGAATCTCCTTGACGGGTTTAAGCTCTATATCGTTTAGGATCTTCTACACAAATGTATTTAGTATTCCTCCATGCTTGCTAGTTCTTTTACCGGAGCGTCCTCATAGCAGGGGACAAAACACGGTAAGAGTGGAATCAGATAGTACCTATCTTTCTGATTAAGTCGTTAAGTCATTTACTGGTGACCTACTTTGATATTTCCAGTTATCTCAGCTCGATTTATTTAGTATCTTGTGCAATGTCACCTACCAAGTGCTTTGTGATTGTTGGCTCAGTAGGATTTCCATCTTTTCACTGTGAATACTCTAAAGTATCACTCTGTTGTGGCTCGGCATGATCTCAAGCGATATTGCGTAGGGACTGTTTGTTACAGCTGTGAAACTTTATGGTGTTCAACACAGTGTATTTTGAAAATTGTGTCCTAATGAGATTTATAAATTTGATCTACTTAATCTTGAGGCTTCTAGAAAATACTATCACGTTGTTTTTTGTGCATCTTATGAGTGTTTAAGATAGTCGGACTGGCTGGAGCAGACTGACCACTATATCACTATCCAACAATTCCCGGAGTGAGATCGTCTAAGGATACGTGTGTATCTCCGTGAACATTGGGAGACACCAGTTTTGTTTGTTGAGAGAAAACCCGAATGCTGGGAAGGGTTGTGTTGCATCACTAGTGTCTCTATGACGACTTATCTTTCAATATCATACAATCATCTTTTTGATTTTGATTGATTATGTTTTTACCACTATGTTTCTGCCTAAGGTGTTAGGAGCGGTTCTTTCTTTCTTTTAACCCTTTATCATACTTTTCTTTTAATTCTTCAACACCCTTCAATGGCTTAACCAGTGACGTCATTACTAACACCTTGTTTGTGATTGTTCCAGTGTTAGCTAATCTTATGGTCAGGCATTCATTCCCTTATTACTCATTCATTTCTTTCCAATTCTAACTAAGGATGTATTTCTAACTATGGATGTGTCCTTGGTAGATCCCTCGTTCTGGTTGGATCGTAGGACTATACTAACTAACCACATTGAGACTTCAGAATCGTCGTGAAATTTAAATAGGGTTTGATTGGGTTATGTCTCTGATTCGAACCTTAATAAATATAAATACACCAAATTTTTCTGAAAACTATTGTTAAAATTATTATAAAAAATACTCCCCCTACACATGTCTCCGAGATATCGGAATTGTTTAGCACATGACGCGGTGATAGAGTTGCAATAGAGTCTTTAAAGATCACATTTCTATATCATATTTTAATCATCATTTTTCTCACCGTATTTTATATTATATAAAGCCACTTGTATTTGAACTACATCTTGATAAAATTTTCACATGAAAAAATATTCCATTGGGAATAAATTATATCCACGATATTGCATGAATTCTAGATTTATGATTGCTTCCCTTCACAGTATATGTGGAGATACCATTATTTATAAAACTTAGTCATTAGAAGTATAAATAATTGATATGACCAACCACAAACATGTTGAGACGGACGTGAGGATGCCTTAGTGAACATTTATAATATTTATTAATTGAATTATAGGTTT
Organism: Tanacetum coccineum; assembly: GCA_026074375.1. Taxonomy (NCBI): domain Eukaryota; kingdom Viridiplantae; phylum Streptophyta; class Magnoliopsida; order Asterales; family Asteraceae; genus Tanacetum; species Tanacetum coccineum. The sequence goes on from BQNB010008140.1 coordinate 35,328, forward strand.
CCACATTTTTTTCTATTTCACAAAATGTGTTTTGGATACATAAAATGTCATTTTTGTGTTGTATCCGGCACATTAAAAGGCTTTGTTTTGAGAAAAAAAAAAGCTCCCCTCAGAAATTGATTCACATTAAAATTAAATTTCTACGAATTCAATCTTGAAATTATTCGGGTGGGAGTGTTGAACACACAATTTAACAAATAACAATTTTTTAGGAAGAAATCATACCCACAAGATTATATTGTAGACATTTTGACATTGAAAGTTATTTTGAAAAATTGTGTTCAACGGATTTTAAAAAACATTGATAGAAAGACTATCTCTTCTATTTTAGAGTAAACCGCGCACTGAGGCGGTTATCATTTCCCTTATTACATTCGCGGGATCCGAGTTATGCATCTGAAAAATGTTCATAAGTCATGAAGAAAAAATTTAGATATGACATGTTTTGAAAGCATTTTGAATCTCATGTTCGTACTTCATTTTACACACCCGTGTGATTTTGGTTAATCAACATTGTAAATAATGGTACATTAAATTTTATCGAGTTTTTCCATGAGACATGTCGAGAGATTCTTTTTGGTTATTTTTGAAATTTTTTTGATTTTTATTAATTTTGTTTTTCTAGGTTTTATATTTTTCTATTTTCTTTTTTTGGTTTCATATATTTTTGTATTTTTTCATTTTTCAAAATATTTTGTATAAATAAAAATTAAGATGAGTAATAAAAAATTTAACTAATCGAATTTTCATTAGCATGTTGACAGTGTGGCTAGTGTGAAGTGGTTGGAAAGTTGAATTGTCAGGTTGTTGTTGACGTTTATTTGATTGCATCTGTTAGGTATTGACAGCGGAAAGACTTTAAATACAACTTGATTTCTCCGTGGAAATATTTGTCGCAAACATAAGTGGGACCGTGTTAGCACATTCCCAGCTCATTTGACTTTGTTACTGTCTCAACTGCTTGATGATACTTTTGTTAGACATCTGTGGATGCGAGGGACTTGAATACAGTTTTGTTCAAACGTCGTGTGGAGCCATGGTAGGATTCGTGTCATGAACCGAGTTGTCCCTGAAGTCATTTGACATTAAGGTTTGAGGGGGGTGGGCCTCATGAAACTGTTGTAAAAACGTCATTATTCTGTTATCTCATTTGTGAAATAATCCACTTTGACAATGGTTCTGAGGATATTCATCCTTTTTAGCTAAAAGCACCATACTCTGAGATTTTTCATTTGTTTGCATTACACTAAGGTATCCTGCACTTAAAATCAAGTTACTTTGTTCTTCTGAACATTGATTGATGTACCTGCCAGTACTTACATTCGAGTTTGTTTTGCATTCTTTATGAAATATGAGGGATATTATACATTTGAAACATGTGGGGGATCACTTCCAAAAAATCTTTGATGTGTGCAAGAGTCGAATGTAACATTTCCTGTAGGATTTCCACCTAAAGACACATCTGGTTTTGTGGAAAATTTGACCCGTGGGTCTTCCCATAAGATCAAGTCTAGGAATGTTTTCAGTCAGACATAGAGGAAGTCTTATTAGGAGGAAAACCATATTGTCCTGTAAAGATCTGTTCTACTTGGTAGTTTTGAGTTATGGACTCTTTTGGATTCCTACCTGGGTTTGTTACTGTTTGTGGTTTATTTGGATTGAATCTAGCACTGTGAATTTACTTCCATCAGGAGTTTTTTGTCTATACAGTGCATCATGATTTGATTAAAGTGGACCACACTTATGACAATGTAGAAACATCACAAAGTTTTTGGAATCTGAAAAACGAATAATAGAACTCTTAGATGGATCATGCTTTGGGCACTAGCCGTTGTATCGTTAACGCGACTTACTATTTGTATACACAGGCAAAATCCTCAGATGTTTTGATTGTTGCTCTAAGGTTTTGGTTTCTATCATCAGTAAGTGGTTGGATATTCTCGCAGAAGTAGGCACCACTAGTTGTTGAAGTTCCTATTTTTTCGTGTATCTTTTTCTTAGTCTACATTCCTTTGATTGTGGATTAATTGAACCTTGGTTATTGAAACTAAATCCTGGCATGTTCTTAGAAACTATTTCTAGATGAGCATAGATGCCATCATGTGATTCAGGTTTTCAAAGGTGGATTCTGTTTTTCTTAGGGCAAGAATGTTGATGTGACTGGTTTTGACAATTCTTGTTACATCAACTTGGGAGAGCAAACCGTTGTTTTGACTTTGAGCCCTTGTAGATTAAAATAAGACATTGGTCTGTCTACAAATTCCTGATTGGTTTCTTAGTGATGGTAACAACCGGTTTCCCAAGACTGATGTTTTATCAAACTTAGATATCTACCTATTTCCTTTTTACACTTCCTTAAGTCATTTTAAATGAAGCAATTGACGAAAAAAGTCCTTTTTCATGAATCTGAGCTTTTTAATTCTAGCATTATTAGCAAAGCAAAGAGTTGTTTTTGTTCTGTAGTCTTAGATACTCGTGATTTTAAATGGAATCATACAAATCTTTCTAATGTTGGTTGTTTCAAATTCTCATTTTCCTTTACAGATAATGTAGCACACTATGTTCTAATTCGATGTTCATTGTATTCAAGTACATCAAATTCCTTTTTTTCCAATCTTGGCTTTATTTACTTGTTTCATTCAAATTTGACCATGTTGCCCTTGATTTTATAAGATTGGATTTTGATATTTTAAGTTGTGGGAGCCAATTGCAATGTGCTTCCATTCTTGAAAAATCTTTGGATATTGGGCAACTGTCTTTTGTAGCAAATAATATTTTCAAGACTCGAGTGATTGTTTGAGTATTCAGTTGTCTGGTTATAAGGTGATGAATCAAGATAGGACTTTTAACTTGACATGTTTCAGGATTCTGGTCAAACCCTACCTTCAACTATGATTTTCAGGGTTGCTCAGTATGCTTGTTATCCGATAGCAAAGATATTGCATTTTATCAGTCCAATTGTACCTCAGCCATTGGTCTTCTCATAAATGGGGTCTCGATATCTGCATCACAGCATCTGTATTCATTCCCTGACCTGCTTGTATCTTCTTGCCACTGTTGAGCTCTGTCCTTATGCTTTCTGTGTCAAACCAAATCAGCATCCAATGCTTTACCGTATCAATCCTTACTCTCTTGACGTATGCATTTTCTCTTTTATTCCTCCCTTTTTCATACTGTTCTTTGATGACGTGTTCTTTCAGCATACGGACTTCTTAACATCTTACCCAGGTGTTGGAGTAGTGTATCTCTGAACGTGTTGACTCGAGTTCCAGTTGTATTCAACAAAGTCGTGTTTATCATTTGACTGTCATTGTCGATATAAACTTTGAATTGATGTACTTCTGGAACTGGTTGTTTACCACCCCAAAAGGCTGCCATGGATCATCTTCTTGAAATTCATCTTTGTCAAGTTGCTTTGTAAGTTTGATCTAGTTAAGGAGCATTGTACTTGTGAAAGTATACAACATCTTGACCACAGAGTGACATAGAATGCCGTTTGAATCCTGTTCGATGCGAGTGCCTTTTAAGTATCTTTTGAAAGAACTGAATGGTGTGATGAGAAGATCGAAATATGCCATGATCTTCTCTTTTGCTTTTGACATTCTTGATTTGATTGCATGCACATCTTTTGTTTCAGAATTTAAGCTGGCTTCCTTGTACTAATTTGACAGATGCAATCTATGAATTACTGTCTTCTTCTCAGAACAAGGAGTTTGGTTTGACAAACTCAAATCAACTTTCAATGATCAGATTCAATGATTGGGTTTTGATTGATTGATCTTCTTGTGTCTGCATCAACGTCTTTTGTTTCAAACAAATGTAGAGTCGCGTTGTTTGAAGAAGAATTATCTCAGCATGTATTTTCCGAATGGAATCTTTGGTACAGATGCATTGCATCATTGAGGATTGAGCATTGTATCGTGTATATTTCCTTATACGCTCTTCGAATCTGAATTGAAAGCATTTTCAAATACTTTGTTATGAGATTAGTCAAAGTATTTGTGGAAATCAGTCCTAGGATAAAGTATATCTTTAGTAAGATTTGTTGTTCTAGTAAAATTCCGATGTCCTTTGAGACGAAAGTTCTCTGAAGATAGGCATCGTGCCATAGTCTTGTAAAGTTTCTGAGAGAAACTTAAATAGAGACTTGATTTCTTTAGTCTGTGCATGCATCTACTTCTTGGAATGTTGTGTCTCTCTTGAATGTTAGAAGTTTGAACAAGGAAGAAACTTGTTCATTCTGAAGAACACTTGATGTTTGAGTTTGCAAATTGGTATTTGAATTTGACATTTTGATGAAGTTGTGAATGGATATCGGATCTTAAGTAGGTAAACGTGATTGTTTTTGTGGGATTGAAAATCAATTATATGTTCACGGGATTTTTTACAGTCTTGGTTTAAACGAGAACCGGAATGGAATTTTTTCACGGGATTTTACAAAATAAAGAAGAAACCGTGAAGCAATAATTAATTAGATGTTGAAATCGTTGTTGAAATTGAAGTACGTGAGCTTTTGTTGGCGAAAAATAAGCTTAAAACGATGAACGGTGCACAAACTTTCAACTTAAAATGATTAACGGTTGATGAAAACTCAAATATGGACTAACGGTGCAATTCTTACAACTAAAAGGCTAAAAAAAAAAAAAAAATTTGAATATAAAACTAAGTAAAGAAAAAAAAATTGAATAACAAGTATCTAGAAAATTGAAAATGTTTTAAAAAATGAAAGGTTAAATTAAAAATGTTCCAAAAATCTAAGGGCTATAACAAAAATGTTGTTATTAAACATGGTTAAAAAAGTGAAACTATAGAAAATAAAGGGTTAAAAATGAAAATTTCAAAATTTTAAACAATATTAAAAAAATCATGCACGTCTTCTTCTTCGTTTTGAAAATTATAGAAATAAGAACGACTATTGATTTGATCTTATGAACCGCCTTAAGTCATATCTAATGTCTGTTCCGGAGTATATATTATAAACCACACGCCACCCACTGATATTCTAATGTGTATCCAAGCACCATCGTTTAAGGATCGTAATCGATCCGTATCACAAATACGAACTACTCGCCCACATTGCCGCACCCCCCCCCCCTTCCCTCTACATCCCCTCGCACTCATCCCCCCCCACCCCCCTCGTCCCCCCCCCTTGCCTCCGCCCCCTCCTTTTCCGTCCCCCCACTACTCACAACCACGCGCCCTCCAATACAATTCCGAAAAAAGAGCTTTACGTGAACTGGTTCGCTCTTTTTTTTTTTTTTTTTTCACTTGTGCTCGTGTCGGTCCTAGTTAACTTAAACTCGATCGGTCCTTTATCTAACTTTGCTTGTTTGGTCCTATTGCTCTACAAAAGTCCACTCGTTCGGCTCTACAAAAGTTTCCACTAGTCTCGGTGTTGATGAAAATTTTACTCTAGATCGTTCTTACTAGTGATGAAGACTGGTTCGGTTGTTGTTTAAAAAAAAACTAGTTCGGTTGCCTTTGATTTGAGACTCGTTCGGTTCTTCAAAACAAAAACTAGTTCGGTGAATGCTATATATGAGCTCGTTCGGCTCTTGTGTGATCAACTAGTTCGGTTATGAAGATGTTCACTAGTTCGATGGTAGAAGTTTGAGTGACTCGTTCGGCAAAGACAAAATATCAAACACTTAGAGTGCACATTTTATTCTTCTCTTCTTTTCACCCGAGTACCACAAAAGGATGCCCAACAATAAGCTTGTATAAGCGCTTGTTATAACCACAAAATACGGACCACAATATGTTATAGATAGGCACAACAAAATAAGCCAATTTCTTCAATGCTTTGAAAACTAATGAAAAAAGAGAGAAAAAAAAAGAAAGAAAAAAAAAAAACGGATGATACAGAAAACTTGTTTGGAAAGTGTTGATATACTTAATCACAAAAATGTTGGTTCTTACCTAAATGATCAAAAAAAGTTGTGTCAACCAAAATGGTACTTACCCAATCACACGTTTTATGAAAAAATTGTGTCGAGTGAAGAAAAGAAAACAATAAAAATTAAGCGTATGAATAAGCTCAAGATAACCACATGTCAAAATCATTAACCCACCCGAGGCGAGTGATACCAAATGTTATCCCAAAAGCTTAATCCATTTCACAACATAAGCTATACCAATAAGCAAAAAAGTAGGAAAAGATTATAAGAGAAAAGTTGGAAGATTTATTAGTAGAGAAATAGAGAGTTGGAAGTACACACTAACACACAAACTTATGACAAATGGTAACAAACACCATTCCATGTGTGGAGAGGGTTCTATTTATACCCTTCGAGCAATGAGTTGGACATGTGGGGCTTTCTAAAATTGGGCCGGCTTGGCTTTTCTTGGGCTTTGTGCCCGAACTTGGACAATATTAGATTACAATCCAAGCCCGTTGAACCCGACTAGCCTATTACTTTACAAGACTAATTATGACTAATAAGACCGATAACATTCTTGTTCGACTTATATAAAATTAAGGCTAACAGAATATTAGTTAGAAAACAATCATGTATAATATGCACGGTTCGGTTCAGTTAACCGCGGATATCTAAAAGTAAAAACCGAAACCGAACCGTGATAAGCGGGTTTTTTCAGTTTCGGTTTTTTTCGGTTTTGGTTTTTTCGGTTTCAGGTTTTTTCAGTTTCGGATTAAGCGGTCTCGGTTCGTCGGTTTCTCGGTTTTTTTGAACACCCCTAGACACGGGATTGTAGATAAAGTTCGACTGAAAGTTTAAAACATTTTAAACATGTCATCTCAAATCTTCTTATAGCTTGTTATTAAATATCAGATAACAACCGGTCCCTAAAAGAAAAGGAATTTGTACGCTTCAATGCAGTTATCCTTAACAATGAAAAGAGAAGTCTTTTCGGTCTTTAGTTTAAAGATTCAAAACATTCCAAGTTTTGTAACTCAATAATATGACTTGTGTATATTTTGCTACACACCTCGCGCTTTCTAAAAAGGAAAATGTACGACAAAAAGTACATTTTGTCCTTAAATGATTAATTTTCTTTATCTCGAGCAATTTTTCTCAAAATGTGTTTATCAAACATGCTCGAGTTAAACAAGTTTTTCAAACAATGCTGGAAATAAAATCAGAATCAGTTTTGTCATTTAAATTGAAAAATATTTTCAAGAAAATTCGAAAGCTCGAACAAATCCAAAAATTCTTTAAATAGACTACGGTCTTTGTTCGAGGGGGAGAACGAGCTTTTATATGAAAATTTTTCAAAAATGTTCAAAAATAATTCATCAGTATTAGTTAAATTGGGAAAAAAGATCCAGAAATATTGAATGCTCAAACAAATTATATAGCTTTTTAAATAGAAAATGGGTATTTGTTTGAGGGGGAAAATTAATTTTTTAATCAAGAGATTTTGAATAACTCAAACAAATTCTACAGCTCTTTAAATAGAAAACGGGTATTTGTTTGAGAGGGAGAAATTATTTTTTAGAAAATTAAATTTTTCAAAAATAATTGTGAAAATAATTTTGGAAAAATGTTTAAGTCTTTAATTGGTCGTCGTTTGAGGGGGAGGTAACGAGATTAAGGGACTATGTTTGCAAAATAGGTTTAAAACTTAAGGGTAAATAGTGTAACTTTAATTAGTTATATATCTTTAGGACCTAAAATGCTAACTAGTTTTATGTTTAAGGTGTTAGGGGTCTTGCTTAAACTTTAGGTTTAGTTTAATAGAGTTTAAAACCTTTAGGGACTAGTGTTGCCAAAATTCGATTCCTCTCCCCTTATATTCCTCTCCAACCGATCCACACACATACACTTCACATTTTTACCAAAATTTTTTCTCATCCCTCTTTCTTTCTCTCTTGTGGATCGACCAAAGACAAAGAAACCAAAAGAAACCATTTTTGATCAAAGATAAAACACGAAAGTCATTCATAGTCATCTTCTTAACACTTTTGTAACAAGAATTCTTTCATCTCTTTACTAATTTTGGAAAATCAAAGATTTTTGATTTTCGTAAAAAATAAAAGTGCTTAGATGTTAATTTTTTTGAGGGTTTTTGTAGCTAATGATGTTAATAGACTATTGTTAGCTCGAATTTAAGTGAATCATTGGCTAAGTTGATCAAAAAAGGGTGTTTGTTGCGTTTTCCCAACCTAACCACCCAAAGGGGTGTGTTTGCTTTGATTGTTTGAATGTATTATGATGTGTTGTTAGCTTGTAATCACTAATCTTGCTAGTTTGTAACAAAAAGGTTTAATCTTTAAGCCTCAATATCATACACTAGAGATTTTTTGAAAGTGAAGACCAAGTGTTTGATAAAATGCTTGTGAAGACTTTGATGATTTTGGAAGACTCAAGGCTCAAGAATTAAAGACCCAAAACATGAATCCTTGAAGTCCTATACCGTACCAAATGATCCGAAGCTCATGGGTCGGTTAAACCAATACCACCGAACCAACCACGGTCGGTAGCCCATGGCTAACCAAATCATGGTCGGTCGGTCACTATGGCCTAACGGAACCACCATGGTCGGACACCATGTGGTAACCGAACCACTATGGCACCACCATGGTTTGTTGTTGTCGACCCACCCTCCAAGCCCAACCGCACCCTTAACAGGCCGGTTATAAAGCTTACACAATTGGGTCGGCTAAGCCCACCGAACACTAAGGTTCGGTTAGCCCAACCGATCTAATTGGGCCGGTTAAAGCCCATTATTGTTTGGCCTGATGTTTAAGCCCACCGAATAATATTATTTGATCTGGTT
>BQNB010008140.1:49840-54840 GCA_026074375.1 Tanacetum coccineum
GTAACAAATACTTTGTTAAATCCAATGTATCGGTTTTAAATAACTTTTTGGTCGTTTTATATATATCTTGTGTTATTGATCTATGAAGTAACACGCCCCGGACCCTTATTCCGCTGCAACCCAATTTAGGGGTGTTACACAGCGCCCCACTCATACTTCTTGTTTTTCTGAGTCAACAAAGTAAGGGGTTTAGCAATCTTATAGAAGTTCGCGATAAAACATCGGTAGTAACCAGCTAACCCCAAAAATGATCGTATTTCGGACGGTGTTGTAGGAGCTTTCCAGTTCTTTACTGCCTCAATCTTACTTGGGTCCACGTGAATACCGTTATGATTGACCACGTGACCGAGAAAATGCACTTCTTTCAACCAAAACTCGCACTTGGAAAACTTAACATACAACCTCTCCTTTTTTAGCAGCTCCAACATCAACTTCAAATGAACCTCATGATCCTCCTAAGTCTTTGAGTAGATCAAGATGTCATCAATGAATACAATGACAACTTATCTAAGTACGGTTTGCAAACCCAGTTCATTAAATCCATGAAGACCGTTGGTGCATTGGTTAACTTAAAAGGCATAACCATAAAATCAAAGTGTCTATATCGCGTCCTTAACGCAGTCTTTTGGATATCATCCTCATGCACTCTAAGCTAATGAAACCCGATGGAGATCTAACTATTGAAGTAAACATCGCTCCTGCAATTCTGCTCGAATCAAGTCATCGATCCTGAGGCATTTTAAGTCCGTTTTTGGTTATTTTAGCTCGTTTTTAAAGGTAAAAGGTATGTGTAATTAAGCACATACCACTTCTTAACAAACAACATCGGGGCTCCTCACGGAGAATGACTTGGCCGAATAAAACCCTTAACTTGCAATTCTTGAAGTTGTTCAGACAACTCTTGCATTTTCGAGGGTGCTTGTCGATATGGAGACTTCGCAACCGGCGTCATTCCAGGAATTAAATCTATGTGGAACTCAACGTGTCGTTACGGTGGTAACCCCGACAAGTCTTTCAGAAGTACATCAATGAAATCTCGTACAATGGGAATATCACTCAACTTCGGTTCATCTGCCTTCGTGCTCATTAGTGTTTTCGTGCCTCCTAAAGTACGTTCCCCTTGAACACGAAGTACCTCATCACCTTCCAACGGTATCCTAACCACCTTCTCATGACATACTATCTTAGCCTTATTCTTAGATAACCAATCCATCCTCACAATCACATCAAAACTTCCATGACCTAACGGTATCAAGTCTATAGTGAACAAGGAATTTCCTAGTTCTAGTTTGCAGTCACGGATAATCCTATCAACTTCTTATTTCTTACCATTAGCTACTTCTATTATATATCTAGGGCTTACAATACTAGGTTTCACATTTAGTAAGGGCGTAAATTTAGTGGAAATAAAACTAAAATCAGCTCTAGAATCAAATAGTACAGTAGCAAAGTGATCGTTAAGGAAAAAGTACCCATCACAACGTTAGGATCCTGCAGGGCATCGACTGCATTCACACTGAAGGCCCTTCCTCTAGCTTGATTCCCATTGTTCTAGGTGTTTCGGTTGCCCTCAGAAGCTAGACGGTTTCCTGCTTGACCAGGTGCTTGGTTCAACTTAGGACAAGTATTGCGAAGATGTTTGGATCTCCCACATTCATAACAAACCCTTTGATTATTTCCCATCATAACAGCACTAACTGGCGCCACCTGCTTAACCGGCGCCCGACAATCTCTGGCAAAGTGACCTAGTTTCTGACAGTTGAAACACAACCTACAAGGTCCACTTTCGGGATAATAAGTAAAACACTTAGCACACTTAGGATATGCGCCCACATTCACATTCCTAGGAGGAGTTGTCGCCACAAATCTTTTTCCTACTTTTGCCTTCTTATTATCTTTTCATGAACCTCCTTGTTTACTTGTTTCTTCCATTTCCTTTCTTTTCTCACTACTCCTTGTCAACGTACCACAACGGACCGCCTCATCAGTGAATATCCAAACCGTAAGAATAGCACTATGTATCGTGGTTGGCTGAGTTGCTCGGAGCATTCTACGAATTTAAGGTGCCAATCCGTTTATATACCTTCCAATGCGCTTCGACTCATGAGTCACCAAGTGTGGAACTAGTTTGGCCAATTAATGGAACCGATCAGTATACCCCACATGATTAGCCCCAACCATAGTATGATTTGAAAACTTACTCTCTAACTTCTCCATTTTGTTACTTGGACAAAACTCTTCCATAAGCAACGCCTTAAACTGAACCTATGACATTGCCATAGCAGCTTCACGACCCCTTGCCTGAACCTGGGTGTTCCACCAAGTCAAGGCCTTATTTATGAACGAAACAAAATTTCTTACGGGTAGGGGGAGACATGACTAAAATAATAAGGAAATGGTATATATTATATTAGATAATAGTAGACAAAAATAGAATAATTAAAGCTTTTGGATAAACAGGAAAATATAATACTTATGAAATTAAACACTTAATCCCTATAATGCAGTTATATAAAGGATTCCTAGGTTATAGTCTAGGTTCAACCACCTACTTCTCTATAACTTGGCTCTGATACCAATCTGTCACACCCCGCCAAGGCGGAAACACGAGGCGTAACGTCATGGGTATCATCACAACACAATGGTGTCAACAATAGAGAGAACTAAAATGCATTAATCAAAACAAAAGGGACATAAAGTGTCATGACAATACCTAACACAAGAAAAAGAGGGGTCTCGTATGGAGGTAAAAGAGTCACTCCAATAAAAAGACATAACAAAATATCCCAAAACCTAAAACATTCATAGAATCAATTCAAAACAAATACGAAATGAAAACCAAGAGATAACTCCGCATGCAAGCCTATGGTCTCACTAGCCAATCTTCCTAACTTCACTTTCCTCAAGATGCTCACCTGAAAATGATGCTTAAAACGTCAACAATAATGTTGGTGAGAGTCATAGGTTTTAGACACGCAATAATACTCGCTTTCACTGTGATTATCCAAACAAGGTAGGACAATAATGAACTATCATGAACCTATGCTAGCATGCAACCAAAATCAAATCAACATATTCATATACTATATTTCACATTCGGGTTTAGAATAGCTAGCACTATAAGCAACCAAGCTCACACAGAATGTACCACACAACGTATCACATTGGGTAGGCGTACCCATCCGCTCCTATGGTACCATAACCAACACTGAGTAGGCGTACCCATCCGCTCCTACGGTACAATAACCAACACTGAGTAGGCGTACTCATCCGATCCCAAATCAATACCACAATAACACTGAGTAGACGTACTCATCCGATCCCAAAACAATATCAACATGTATCACATAGTCATATAATAGTCATGTAATGTCCAAACGCATTTCAAACACATAATCACAGCAATAAAATATTTCGAAACATTTGCATCAGTTCTATCCCAATTCAAAAACAGAAAAATGGGACTATGAAACTCACCTGATGCATTGCTACTTCACAAATTCCTTGAAATCAACTAAACACAAATAAAACACATTTTACATGCGATTAGGCTAAATGCCCAAGACGATGTAACAATCAATTGATGGACTTCTAGGTTCATATTATGATTATAAACCATTTACCACACTTTCCATATCTTACTTATACTCTAAATAACTTTAATCATTTATTCTAGTTTTTTAGATTTTCGGCAGAATTTTATAGTCACTTTATGACCATAAATAAAATACTAAATCATCAAATTAATTTTCCCCCTTGCATTCGCTACCTTCCCAATGGGTTATAAACTACTGTGATTTTTTTGAAAAAATAATATTGAGCCTATCAATTTTATAAAAATTCAACATCACAAAGTACTCAAATTCAGATCTGAACGCACACCAAAAAGTTTGATTTTTCTAAAAATACTTAGACAATGATTTAGGACTTGTGCATTGAGTTGGAGTTAATAGACACATAAAATATGACCTCTGATTTTTCCTAAGCATTGAATTAACTTTTAAGTAAGGGTTTTACTCCTCGAAATCATACCTAAATCTGACCCGAATTTACTGTTTCAACAACTTTTCTTGTAAAAATTATTTGACTAACTTCCCACATCAAAACCTTTCGGGGCTGGATTTTTTAAAAACTAGACTCTCTGAACTTTAATTTAGGCACAAGATTCATACCAAAACTCGTTTTTATCAATAAGATATCATTCAATCAACATAACCTAAAATTCTGTCAAACCCTAACTTTTAAATTAACGCGTTATAATCTAAACTGTTTACACCAACATGCTCTAAATCTATTCCCGAACACACCCATATAGTTATATATCATTAATTAACAAAAAATTATAAACCCTAATTTATCAATCAATTAAATTTACTAATATAAGAAGATTAAACAAAAACGAGGTTGAAGATCATACCTAAAACCTTCACCCGATTACACTTGAATCACCACCTTAATTCTTGATAAAAAAATATTTTTTTTCTTCTTGCTTAGGGATTCGGCCGAACAAAACAAAAAGGAGAGAGAAAAAATGTTTTAGGGTTTTTCTTGATTTTGTATTTATAATACCTAGTTTCCTAATTACACTCAAATTAGTTTTCTTTTTTTTCTCTTTTTTATAACCGGCCGAATAAACACCCCTTTAACTTTTTTTATTTTTTTTATTAATTATTATTAAATACATATTTACCCTTATTTTGTTATTTTAATAAAAACCCTTTATTAATTTTGCAAACATTTTAAATAAAAACTAGTTTTAAACTTACTATTTATAAATTTCATTTCATAAATTACTTTCATAAATTAGAAATACTAATGCTTATTAAATTTAAATACTAGACTTAATTCATTCCTAGGAATACATTGTATACTCTTTACGCTCATATATCAATTATTCAACAAATTATACGATAACGCATAAAATCATGCTATCATTTCCATTGTCACAAAAAGTGAACAAAATAAAATAGCTACCAAAACTACAACTCAGCCACTAATAG
>BQNB010008140.1:72340-85218 GCA_026074375.1 Tanacetum coccineum
TTGTATAATTACAATGGTTATGGGCTAATACCCTTGGGAATTAGCCATCTTAATGAAGATTTAATGTTTGGTTTGTTTTAAAATTGATTTTCTTAATTTATCGTTGAAAGTTTAATTATGTTTATCACATGATACTTGTCTACATGTTTGAATATGCGACCTATCATTCAACTGGGTCTAGTTTTGCCTAACAAGTGAGCTAAATACTGGGATAACTCTCCATATCGTGTTTTATATTACTGGACAAATAGGATCACAAATAACGTTCTGTCTTTGTCTTTAAATTAAGAGCTTAGTTGGACCGGCAGGTGACCTGTAATGTTTCAACAAGTATGTTCTTGATTTATTGATAAAGATTTAAACAGTGGACTACCAGTATATAAAATACCGTCAAACAGTAAGTGGGTAAAGTCCTGATGGGCTTAGGTTTATCAAGATCACCATTGCTTTAATCCCTAGATAGATTATAATTAAACTAAAAGGATGCTTTATGCGGATATGTTAATTCTAACAAGATTCAACGTGTCTAGGTCTTAAGATGATGTCCGCCTAAGTCTTATGAATGATATGCCACTTCGAGATAAGAAATCATTGCACTAAATAAACAAACCAGCATTTAATCGGATTTAATATGGCTAATACGGTTTTCTATTATTTGGCTTGTACCGCTCTTCTATCTTCTGATTGTTTTCTTGCATGTTTATTGTGTTTAGAATTGATTATTATCACCATAAAACCTGTGCCAGTCTCTCAGGCTGAAAACCCCCATCTATCATTAGAAACGTATATAGCATAGGTTTAACAAGTAATTAGATTAACTTAATTAGAGTAATTAAAATACTGGTAGAATATAAGGTTAATGACATCGCTCTTAGTGTTCGACACCCTACTTACCATGAAACTCCACCCGATCGGGTACACTGCCCGTTAAAATGTTGTTTTAGGATAAGTCGGCTAAATATAAATTTAAAACTTGGTAATCATTAAATTAACCCTACACGACAGCACATCACTCATCCATCAGGAGCTTTACCATCGACACAAGCTGATCTTTTACCGCATCGTAAGAGGTTTAGAGGTACTTGAGCAGCATCCCATTATGAGGCTAGTGTGGAGGATAGTATGGAGGCCTATGCTGAGGCCGATAGTGAGGCTGATGTTGAGGCCGATAGTGAGGCCGGTAGTGAGGTCGAGGTTAGGGCTGGTATTGAGGATAGTTCAGAGACATACTGTTCCAAATATTGATACAGACATCGAGGTAGATATCGAGGCCGATGATGCAGCAGATGTTGAGGCAGACATTGGGGCAGATATTGAGCTAGCTATCGAGGCATATATTAAGGCGGATGTCAAGGATAGTGTTAGGGATACTATTGATATTGTTGTAGATGTTGTTAATGAGCCTGTTTCCACAGATGACCTTCCTAGACTGACCGTTAGTGAGCGGTTAGATGAGTATGAGGAGGTTATTCAAGGACCATTTGTTGGAGATGTCTACCCAAAGATTGGACGATATTAAGGAGTAGTAGAGATCTCAGGAGGTTAGGGCAGTGACAACAGATACTGAGAGGGATAACCTGCGAGAGCAGGTCAGGGCTTTAGAGACTAGTCACACGAGGCTCCAAGACTCGTTGAGGGTTGAGAGAGAGATAAAGAGTCGTGGGAGTATTAAGAGTCGTTTGGGTTATGTTTCAGAGGAGCTTAGGCAGATTTGTTTGTCTCACCATTATGACAAAGGGAGTTTCAGGAGGCTCGAGACTTTCATGATCAGGAACCACAGCCCGTAGATCTACTTCATCATGATTTATGTATTGGCTAGCAGTTGATATTAGTAGTATTAGGAAACTATATAGTCTTTTGGGAAAATGCTGTAACCAACTAATTATCTATAATATATGACTTATTTATCTATTATTATTTCTTCTGTGATTCTCATCGTGATGTGTGATTATTTATTTCTTTCTGGCAAAATGTGATTCTATTATATTTTACATTTCCATCTTATTATTCTATCTATCGTTTGTGGCTGAAGCGTTGGCTGCTCAAGAGGCTAACCAAAACCGCGGAAACATGGTTGAAAGTGGAGATGAACATGATGACGGGGATAAAGGTGATAATAGGAATGGTAATGGAGGAGGAAATGGGAACAGTAATGTAGGAGGAAACAGAAACTATGGGAATGAGAATCAGCGGGTGGAGCTATGTAAGCTGCCCGTGAGTATACTTACAAGGAATTTCTGAACTAGCAGCCATTTAACTTCAAGGGGACTGAAGGAGTTGTTGGATTGACAAGATGGTTTGAAAAGATGGAATCAGTGTTCCACATCAGCAACTGTCCACCAAAATACCAAGTGAAGTATGCCACATGCACACTGTAGAACAGTGCATTGACATGGTAGAACTCTCACAAGAGGACAATTGGAACTGATGCTACTTATGCTATGACATGGAAAGCACTTATGAAATTGATGACAGAGGTATAATGTCTAAGGAACGAGATCCAGAAAATGGAGAGTGAATTTTAGAACCTAACTGTGAAGGGTAACGACTTGATTGCTAATACCCAAAGGTTTCATGAGTTGATTATGTTATGTCCCAAGATGGTTCCTAAGGAAGAGGACCAGCTAGAGAGGTATATTTGGGGTTTTCCATATAGCATTCAAGAGAATGTAACTTTATTTTTACCCACAAGACTCCAAGATGCCGTTAGGATGGCAAACATTTTGATGGGTCAAAAGGTTCGTGCTAATGCTGCAAGGCAATCTAATAACAAAAGAAAGTGGGAGAATCATTCAAGGGACAACCGTGTGCAACAACAACAACCTTTCAAGAAGCCCAATGTAGCAAGAGACTACACTGCTGGGAAAAATGAAAAGAAGGCTTATGTTGGGACCCTACCTTATTGCAACAAGTGTAAGTTGCACCATGATGGGCAGTGTTCTGTGAGGTGTGGGAACTGCAAAAAGTTTGGGCATATGGTTAGGGACTGTAAGGCTGCAGCTACTGTTACAACTCAGAAGGCCCCTAGGGCAAATTAGAGAACTATCACCTTCTATGAATGTGGAAGACAAGGACATTCAGGAGTGATTGTCCAAAGTTAAAGAACCAAAAGCATGGGAACCAAGTTGCAAACAAATAAGCTGGCTATTATACTTGCTAACATGCATTCAACTAACAATCACCATTTGGGACGGAACGTGTTCCCCGATCCAAACCACAAAAATAGTCATTGAGTGGAATGATATCCCTAATCCCAGACTCTTGGTATCGTATCCGCACAATATCATACCCACACTGTGACAACTGTGTTTTGAGCATGTTAGTCAACCGTTAACATTGACTTGAGTTTCACTATGTGTTATGATAATTATGTATTTATGTGATCTTATGTGAGTTGGTTACAAATCCATTGAGCGTGATCGTATCATGGTGATTGAAGTTATGGTTGCTATGGATATTTCATTATGTTCACATTTTAGTGACAATGAAAATGATGGTAAAATTTTATGTGTGTACGTATTTATATGTATGTATACGTATTTAGATAATAGGAATTTGCGAGGATAGAAAATTTGGTTTAGAAATTTAGTTAATGAATTTTAGTATTATTAAGTTGGAGAAATAAAGTATGAAGTGAATTTATTTTTAGGTATTTAAAACTAGTTTTATTTAGAAGGATGTCTAAATAAATAAAGGTTTTATAAAAATAAAAAAATTAAAGGGTTTTTGTGTAAATAATAATAAATAAAAAATAAAAAATAAAATAAAAAAATAAAACAGGTTGTTTGGGACGGTTTTAAAGAAGGAAAAAAAGGAAACTAATTTTAGTAAAAGTAGGATTCTAATTTGGTAATTATCTAAATCTCTTTTCCTTCATTATAAATACAAACCCATAACCCCTATTTTTTTTTAAAACCGGTCGAACCCAAGAGCAGAAGAAAAAAAAAGTTTTTTTTTTCAAGATCAATTTGGTGATTTAAGGTTTCAAGAATTATGGATCAAGGTATGTTTAAAAACTTTAATTGTTTTAATTTTCTTTTTAATTCATGTAACAATAAAGTGATGGATAAATTAGGGGTTCATAAAAATCTGTAAATTTATAATGTTAAACTTAATTAGAAGTGTTTAGAGTTTAATTAGAATCATATTGATCGTATTCGTTATTAGAGTTTAGAACACGATAAAATTGAATTTAGGGTTGAACAGAAATTTTGAGTCATCTTGTTCGAAAGTTATCTCATGATTGGTAACGAGATTTTTGATGAATCTTATGTCTATTGATAAGTTTAGCGAGTCTAGTTTTCGAAAAATCTGGCCTCGAAAGTTTTTGAGGTCGGGAAGTTAGTCAAATAATTTTCGTAAGAAAAGTTGTTAAAACAGTAAATTCGGGTCAGATTTTGAGTTGTGTTTATGAGGTCAAAAACCATATCAAAACTTTGTTTTAATAAACGAAACTCCTATTGTAGTAATTTCATGATGTATATGAATTTCTGGAATTTTTTTAGAATTTTACCAAGTGTCTAAATGGGTTTGGTCAATTCAAACTTTTGAGTGGTTCGATCAGATCCGAATCTTAGTACTTTGCAAAGATGAATTTTTTTAAAATAGTTCCACTTAATATTATTTTTTCTAAAAAATCACAGTAGCTCACAACTCATTGGGAACAAGGAAATGTCAAGGAAAACCATCAATAGGATTATAGTATTTTTATTTGTGGACGTAAATAAACACAATTTCTGCCAAAACTAAAAGTTAGAAGTCAAGGGTTAAGACTATATAGAGTATGAAAATGATTTGGGAGATGCATATAAAAGATCATAAACTTAGTGTTAGGTTTAGAGGTCTATTATGTTATTGGTATATTGGATTAGGCATTTAGCCTAACTGAGTGTAACTTATATTTTGTTATGATTAGATTGTGTGCAAGATCTTGTCAAGTAAGCTGAACATCAGGTTAGTTTCATAGTCCCATTTTATTATGTTTTCTTGGGATGGAAATGATGCAAAATATGTTTTGAAATGTTTTGATTATGTGATTATAAGGTTCAAGTTACACATGGACTTTTAAGTAGCTATTATATGTTATGTGCTGCATGTTGTATGATGTTGCATTGTTCTTCGCCTACTTTGTGCGCAAGAGGTTTCGCCTACGTAGTGTGGGTATGAACCTATATGTGCTACGGTAGTAAGAGTCTGGGATTTGGGAATATCATTCCTCCCCATGACTAAATGTTGCATGTTATGGATCGGGGGACACCTTCCTTCCCATTTGTGGTTGCTTGTTTAGGACGAATGCATGTTAGCATGTATGATAGCCAGCTTAATTGTCCCGCATGTTTTTTTATATAATCACAGTAATTGATTTAAATCTTTTGTATTGGTGTCATAAAACCTGTGACTCTCATTAACCATTGTGTTGATGTTTTAAGCATCATTTTCAGGTGAGCGTTATGATGGTGTTAAAGTAAATAAAAGTGGCTAGAGAGACCCTACGTTGCATTGGAATTCTCCATTTGATTTCACTTTCGTATTTTTGTTGCAATGAATTCTCTAAATGTTTTTATAGGGTTTGTGAGACTTTGTCTTTGTATTGATGAGACCCCTTTATTCCACTAATACAAAGATGTGTTCTTTTGTTTTAGGTAATTATCGAGCCGAGGACACGAGCGTGTCTATTTATATTAGTTATGCGATGTAGTGATTCCTCTATTCTTGACACCATTGTGTTGGTGATGATATTCCATGAACTTACGCCCATGCATTCCGCCTTGAGACCCGAACGCGGAGGGTACATATTGGGTATCAGAGCCCTTTGTATAGAGAAGTAGGTGGTTTGGCCTAGACTATAACCTAGGAGCCCTCATATAGTTGTATTTTAGGGCTTAAGTGTATATGTACGTATCTACTATATTTTCTCGCTACTTAAAAGCTTTAATTTTTCCTATTTTTGCATTATCAAAAGCTATATAATATAATATATATACTTTTCATTATGAGGATCTAATAGTATATACCCTTCTTTGTGCTATTTTAGTTATGTCTCCTCCAGCTCGTGCGTCTCGTGCTAAGTTTCATTAGGGAATCGCCTTCGTAACTGGACGCAAGCGTTTTATCCGATCCAGAGATAAAGCTTAGGATGAAGCATACGAACCCTAGAGTCCGGATAACAAAAGGAATGTACCCGCGCCAAATTGAAGAAAAGTTGACTAAGAAACAAGTAGAGGAAAAAGGACCCTAGAAAGGAGATGATGATTATTTCAAAAGATGGAGAAATCTCTGAATTCCATGATACCACTCAATCTTGAGAGGTGGAACCAACGAACAACCAAGAGATTTTAAATAATTACTAGGATTTGTTGATATCATCCAGAACTCCAAATGAATGAATTTGCTCTGCATCGACTACCCCAACGAGAAGGCAACATGAATGGTTGGTTGATTAAGGATGAGGATGAGCCTCTAGAGCATGAAGCATCAGAAAAAGGGGTAGACTCGGATCTTGAATCCATCGCAAGTAGTAAGCCTATGTTAAAGAAGATAACTAAAGTTGATCCTGACCGCGCGTCTCGCAACTGTCTGTATTGTTCTAAGTGATTGATATGTTTTAGCTTGTTTTCTTTTTTCCTTTTGACGTTTGGAGCCATGTTAGGAATGTTATTTTCAACTTTTGGATTTTGAGTATTTTAATAATAAAAGTGATTTTTAGGATCATTCCTTTGTGTTACTTGTTGTTTTTATTTTTTTAAGGTGCTATGTGGTGTGTTTAATTCATGAAGTGTCGTCATAGGATGGAGTACAACTGTGAAAGGGGGCATCTATAATTATGGTGGCCAACATAATTATGCATGCGCCACAACACATGTGGACTTGCAAGTATGATTACATGGATTATTGTTGATGCGATGTATGTATATATATGGTTATGAAAGAGTATGATAAGATCATGACCTTTATTATATCATTTAATATATATAAATTTTTATCTCATCTAGAAATGGCTCCATCACGTCAAAGCGGTCCTAGCAACAACGAGGAGAACCCTGACATTGCTGCTATCATCGCGCAGCAATTGCAAACCATTCTTCCTCAGATTGTCACCTAAGTGACTAATAACGTGAATAATGCTAATGGTGGAAATGGTGGGAATAATGGTTGTACCTACAAAGGGTTTATGACATGCAATCCCAAAGAGTATGATGGAAAGGGAGGTGCGATAGCACTTACCCGATGGATCGAGAAGATGGAGAATGTAATTGACAATAGTGGGTGTGCTGAGAACCAAAGGGTAAAGTATGATGCTAGCTCATTTGTGAACAAGGCTTTGACTTGGTGGAATACTCAAGTTCAAGCAAGAGGTCGCAAAGCTGCAATAGGTATGTCATGGACTGATTTTAAGGCATTGCTTGTAGAGGAGTTATGTCCTAGCAATGAAATAGAGAAGTTGGAATCTGAGTTTTGGAATCATAAGATGGTGGGAGCCAATCATGCCGGCTATATGGATCAGTTTCATGAATTAGCTAAGTTGGTTCCGCATCTAGTTACTCCTGAGTCATCACACATCAAGAGGTACATAGCTTGGTTAGCTCCTGAGATTCGGGGAATGCTTCAAGCAACCCAACCAACCACAATCCAGAGTACCATTCTTAGAGATGGGATTCTGACTGATAAGGTGGTCAGCTGTGGTACACTAACAAACGGTAATGAGAAAAGAAAAGGTGTAGAAGAGTCAAGCAAGCATGGAAGTGGGAGAAATAATGATAAGAGGGCGAAAGTAAGCAAAGGGTTTGTGGCAGCAACTACTCATAGGAATGAGTATGCTGGGTCTCTTCCAAAGTATGCTAAGTGTTTGGCTCATCATCCTAAAGATAGACCTTGTCTAGTGTGCTTCGATGGTCAGAAACTGGGTCACATTGCAAGAAATTGTCATTCGCCAATTAAGCAGGTGGCGCCGATTAATGCTGTTAGGGGTGGATATGAACCAGGAATACGTTATTAGTGTGGGAGTCGTGAACATTATCAAAATACTTGTCTGAAGTTGAATCTAGCACCTTGTCAAGTGGGGACCGTTTGACTATTGAAGGAAATCGGAACTCAAGGAATAACGGGAATCAAGTTAAAGGGAGGGCTTTCAATGTAAATGCAGTTGGCGCTCTCCAAGATCCTAACATCGTGACATGTACTTTTTCTTTGAACCATCATTATGCTACTGTACTTTTCAATTCTGGAGCCGATTTTAGTTTCATTTCTACTAGTTTTGCGCCTTTGCTAAATGTGAAATCTAGTTTTATAAAACCTGGGTATTTGATAGAAGTAGCAGATGGTAAAAAGGTAGAAGTTGATAAGGTTATTCGTAATTGTAAACTAGAGCTAGGAACTTCCCTGTTTGCTATAGATTTAATACCATTAGGTCATGGGAGTTTTGATGTGATTGTGGGGATGGATTGGGCTTGTCTGGAGCTTAAGGCACGGAGATAGTGTGCCACGAAAAGGTGGTTAGGATACCATTGGAAAGTGGTGAGATACTTTATGTCCAAGGAGAACGTACTCCAGGAATCGCTAAAGCCTTAGTAAACGAGAAGGAAGATGAACCAAAAGTTGAGTGATAATTTCTATGTAACGAGATTTCGTATAAGGTGTTTTTCGGAGGACTTGTCCAGTATAGCCGTCCGTCAAACACAATGAGTTTTGCATAAACTTAGTTCCGGGAGCAACGCCGGTTACGAAGTCTCCATATCGTCTAGCCCCCTCAGAGATGCAAGAATTGTCTTCGTAGCTTCAAGAGTTGCAAAACAAGGGTTTCATACGACCAAGTCATTCTCTGTGGGAAGCACCTGTATTGTTTGTTAAGAAGAAGGATGGTACACTACGCATGTGTATTGATTATAGGGAACTGAACAAGTTGACTATAAAGAATCGTTATCCTTTCCCGAGAATTGATGACCTATTCGATCAGTTGCAAGGAGCGCGCTACTTCTCAAAGATAGACCTTCGGTTGGGTTATCATCAGCTCCGAGTACATGAGGATGATATTCCAAAGACCGCGTTTCGAACGAGGTACAAACATTTTGAGTTTACGGTTATGCCTTTTGGATTAACCAATGCACCCGCAGTCTTTATGGATTTGATGAACCGAGTATGCAATCCATACCTAGATAAGTTTGTCATCGTTTTTATTGATGACATTCTAGTCTACTCAAAGTCTAAGGTGGAACATGAGGTTCATTTGAGACTGGTGTTAGAATTGTTGAAAAAGGAAGAACTGTATGATAAGTTTTCTAAGTGTGAGTTTTGGTTACAAGAGGTGCAATTTCTTAGTCACGTGGTCAACCAGAATGGTATTCACGTGGATCCAAGTAAGATTGAGGCAGTAAAGAATTGGAAAGCTCCTACGACACCCTCTGAAATTCGATCATTTTTGGGGTTAGCAGGTTACTATCGGCGTTTTATCGCAAATTTCTCTAAGACTACTAGACCTCTTACTTCGCTGACTCAAAAAAACAAAAAGTATGAATGGGGCGTAGAATAGGAAGAGGCATTTCATACTTTGAAAGATAATTTGTGTAATGCTCCAATTCTATCATTGCCTAATGGCGTAGAAGATTTCGTAGTATACTATGACGCATCGAATCAGGGATTAGGTTGTGTACTCATGCAAAGAGGCAAGGTAATTTCCTATGCATTGAGACAGCTAAAGATCCATGAGAAGAATTATACGACGCATGACCTAGAATTAGGAGCTGTTGTGTTTGCCCTTAAGACTTGGAGGCATTATTTGTATGGTACGAAGAGTGTTATCTATATGGATCATAAGAGCCTTCAACACATATTCGATCTGAAGGAGTTGAATATTCACACTGGAGGTGGAATTGGAGGTTATATTATTAGGTGATTATGAGTGCGAGATTTGCTACCATCCGGGTAAGGCGAACGTGGTGGCAGATGCACTAAGCAGGAAGGAATGAGTGAAACCTAGACGTGTACGAGCAATGGCTATGACTATTTAATCTAGAATAAGAGGGATGATACTAGCGGCCCAGGGTGAGGCATTCAAGCAAGAGAACATACTCACAGAAAGGCTACATGGTTTGGATCAACAGATGGAGAAGAGAGAAGATGGGAGTTTATACTTCTTAGACCGTATATGGGTTCCGTTAGCAGGTGGTGTGCGAACAATAATTATGGATGAAACTCATAAGACTAGGTACTCTGTACATCTATTTAGAGCGGAAATAAGTTAAGCATGATCTTCCGAGATAATATACTGGTGGTCCGGAATGAAGAGGGGACAATTGCTATTATGTTTAGCAAATGTGTAACTTATTCTAAATAGTGCACGGCGAGCATCAAAGGCCTTCGGGTTTATTGCAACAACCTGAGATACCTGAATGGAAGTGGGATAAGATCACTATGGACTTTATCACTAAGTTACCTAGGACGAAGAGTGGGCATGATACGATTTGGGTAATAGTCGACAGACTAACCAAGTCGGCTCATTTTCTGGCAATACAAGAGGATTATAGTACTGAGAGACTGGCAAGGCTATACATTGATGAGATAGTCGCTCGACACGGAGTTTCTGTATCGATCATCTCGGATCGAGATAGTCGTTTTACTTCGTGATTCTGGCAAACATTACAAAAGGCCTTAGGGACATGATTGGATATGAGTACGGCCTATCATCCTCAAACGGATGGGCAAAGTGAGCGTACAATTCAGACCTTGTAAGATATGTTAAGGGCGTATGTGATAGATTTTTGTGGCAATTGGGATGTTCATCTACCGTTGGTAGAGTTTTCTTACAATAATAGTTATCATTCGAGCATTCCGTGTGCTCCATTCGAAGCATTGTATGGAAGAAAATGTAGGTCACCTGTTCTGTGGGCTGAAATTGGGGAAAGTAGTTAGATTGGGCCTGATTTTGTACAAGAGACAACCGACAAGGTAGTTTTAATAAAAGAGAAGCTCAAAGCGGCAAGAGATCGTCAAAAGAGCTATGCTGACAATAGACGTAAGCCCTTAGAGTTCGAGGTTGGAGATAAAGTGTTACTGAAAGTGTCACCTTGGAAAGGCGTGATGCAATTTGGGAAGAAAGGTGTTGGGAATTAAACTTAGTGCACTTAGTACTGGTAAGCCAAAAGTTAGTACTACCCATAAGTTACAACTACTAGTATTAACCAGTTAGTACTGCTAGAGTAAGTTAGTACTGCCAGTACTAACTTAAGACTACTGGTTATAGAGTTACTACTGCTGGTTCAAGATTACTGCTGCTGGTGAGAAAATTAATACTGCTGAAAGATGTTACAACTGCTAGTTAATATCAAGTTAATGTTGATTGAAAAGATTAATGCTGATTGAGAAGTTTCAACTATTTATGAGAAAGTATTTAATACATTTGACTACGAACTTTGGAAAGTATTAAATACATAGTCATTATATTCAATACATTTGACTACATACTTAGGAAAGTATTGTAAGCCCAATAGGACTCCTTGGTGTATAAAAGGAGATCCTAGGGCATCTAGTTTAGCATCTCATTAGCATACACATCATATAAGTTTTCCATCTCAGTTTTCCATAGAGTTCATAGCTTTAAGGTTGTAAACTCTATCACTAAGTCAGAGTGATCATATTAATATATATTGAAGCTTATTGTGTTGATTATATCTTTGTGTCAAAACATACTTTACTGTTTCATTGAGAATACTTCTTAGTGATATAAACTAGATTCCGCATAGTTTATATCATTCAATTAAAGTTTTATTCTTAGTATTTTTAGATTTATCCAAGGGTACTAAACCTTACAAGCTAAGGATTTAAAGATCTATTCATTGGGATCAACAAGTAGTATCAGAGCTTGTTGTGAAGCTTTGAATAAGAAGAGCATCCTACAAACTTTGCATTAATAGCATATACATCTTCAGGAAGTTCTTCCAATTCAGATACTGAGGTAGATTCTTGTTCTAAATCATGTGTTAAAGCTTATGCTACTCTCGAAGAACAATATGACAGTTTGTCTTCAGATTACAAAAAGTCTCAATTTAATTTAGTATCTTATAAAGCAAATTTAGAATTAGTAGAAGCTAGATTAGCTCACTATAAAAAAAATGAGGTTGTGTTTGAAGAAAGCATAAATGTTGTAAAACTTGAAGTTAGACTAAGAGATAATGCCTTAAATGAATACAAAATGAATTTGGAAAAAGCAGAAAAAGAAAGAGATCAGTTAAAACAAAAATTAGAGAAGTTTTAAAATTCATCCAAGTCTTTAAATTTATCTGATAAGTCTGGATCAGATAAGGGATATCATTCAGTTCCCCCACCTCTAACAGGGAATTTCATACCTTGTAAACCTAATCTAACATTTATGAATGAAATAGTTGAAAGTGAAAATTTGGATGTTACTACTGTTGTTACACCTAGTAATGAAAAGACAGTTGAAAATATAGGTGTGTTCAACACAGTTAAATCTAATACTGTTAGGAGAGAGTATTGTGCCTCAATTAGTGAGGAGTTGGTGTCAGATGGTAAGAAGAAAACTATTTTTCCTACTGTTTCTAAAATAGAATTTGTTGGACCTAAACAACCAGAAAAACCTGTTAGGAAACCAGTGAAGTATGCTAAAATGTACAAGTCACAAAGGCCTAGGGGAAATCAAAAAAACTGGAATAATCAGAAGTCCCAACAGCTAGGAAGTGACTTTATGATGTACAATAAAGCATGTTTTGTGTGTGGATGTTTTGACCATCTAAAGAAATATTGTAGTAAAAGGAATGTAAAACCAGTATGGAACAATGCAAGGAGAGAGAATCATCAAAATTCTACAAAAATAACTCACCCCAATTAAAAAAGAAACATGATTCCACAAGCAGTATTAATGAGGT